>OMLF01035009.1:21317-32431 GCA_900302615.1 Holocentrus rufus
TTTTTCTCAAGCCAAAAAAACAAACAAAAAAAACCAGACAAAACAGTGTTATTGAGCATATTGAGCACCATTATACAGTATATCACCTCTATGCTAATCTCTCTGTTGGATCTGTGGCTGCTTTTCTTGCTACTGTGGTTTACTTGTTCTGTTGTGAATATGTGAGTTACATATTCTGGTCCTTTACAGGTCAGCAAAAGCTGTGCCAGAAACCTGTCAATGTTGTAGCAGCTCCTCGGCCGATAAAAGTCAAAAATTACTTAATGCTCCTTTAATAACAGGTATAAAGTCTATCAGCCACATTGACAAGTTGAGTATCAAGTCCCTCACAGGGAAGTCAATTCTGAGTCAGTGAATTCAGGCCTAAAGTGCACACACATACACACACACATACACGCTTCCTCACTCCTTTCTCCTCTCCTCAGGGTTGTCCCAGCCTCGGCCCCCAGAGCAGCAGCGCCCGTACCTCTCCTCCTCCCCCGTGGGACCGGCAGCAGTGTGAGCGATGGGACGGAAGCTGGACCTGTCGGGCCTGACGGACGACGAGGCGGAGCACGTCCTGAAGGTGGTGCAGCGGGACATGAAGCTGAGAAAGAAGGAGGAGGAGAGGCTAAGGTGAGATATACCAACGCCGGCGTTTATTTTAGCGTTTTCACACTTTTTAGATGACACATAGGCTCATCTGGCTAAAGCGCTTACCATGTACTGGCAGTGTCTACCGTTCAAATCAAGTCCCTAATGCTTGTACTCCTCCCTCCCACACACTTAAACACACTCCCATCTCTATGGTGACTTCACTGCTAACAAAAAATATAATAAAGCAGAAATGCTTTTGAAAGATAACCAGCACACTGCAAAAAATCTCCATCTTAACAAGACACTGAGTCTTGTCTTGTCAATGCTAATCAACTTGTTTCCAGAATTTTCTTGAATCAAGTGTCATTTTCTCAATATCAGTGGGCTGCCAGTCTGCCTCATTATGCCTTGTTTCAACATATTTATACTTATTCTGAAACTGCATTGGAAACAAATCGGAGTATCTCATTGCACTGGCAGATTTTTTTTCACTTGTTTCAATAAAAACAAGATTTTTAATACTGAATAACAGATTAATTCTCAAGATGGAGATTTCATATCCTTTGGCAATATTGAACAAATCTCTGCTGGTTAGATATCCATCTCCTACTGAAGATGATTTATTTTACACATTTTATTTAATCCACTAGTCTGGCCAACAAGCAATCTTAAAATTTCCTATTTGCAGTGAATGATCATCAGTCATCAGCAAACAGAACAAGTCTGACAGGGGAATAAAGACTTAGGTAGAACAGCCCTTCCTGTACGTCTAGAATGTATTTATACTATCAATGCACAATTGATTGCCATTTATAATTTAAGTATATCTACTTGTATATATTATAGATTATACTTGAAAAATGTTGCAACAGAGAAAGCTACTTCTGCTATTGCTTATGAAAGCAAAGTCAGGAGGAGTTTTGAGAAAGAAGATTCTGCTGCATACCTCATCTTTGTTGTATTTGAGGGTTGCCAGGTCTGTAGAGGATCAGGGCCTCGGGGCTCTGCTTTGGTGTCGTCGCACTCTGTCGCAACTTCTGACGGACAGCTTCTGACTTGGGATGCGACAAGTGCTGGCCCGTTGGTCCTGTGTCGCCCCCCTGTCTCTCCTCCATCCCTGTGTCAGCCCGCAGTCAGGGGTTTTCAGTTTGGTTCTCTGACAAGCCCACACGGGGGTTTGGCCATCCGACGTGCGGTCACATCACTGTGTCCGCTTTGTGATGTTTCAGCAAAGCCATGGGGGGAAAATTTTATTAGCAAAGCCCCAGTGCCTCACAACAAAATGCAAAATATGTTTTCCTGGTGGCTTTTCAAGTGTGGTAGTACCCTGTAATTTTGCAAACATAATTATGTTCCCCAATTTTGACTGAGAGCCTAGAGTCCCAGCTACTCTGTTGTGGAAATGTTTTTTTTTTTTTTTTTCTTCAGATTTGAATGGTGATCCTCGGTGGTTTCACGTTCTTGAGCGGATGCCACGTGTGATTAGTCTGCTCTGCTTAGAGAACTAAAGCATCTTAGCTGTACTCTGAGCAGCACAACAAAGTTGCTTCACAAACCATAAAGCAGCCGTTGGTCTGCACGATTGGAGATTCAACCCGTTTTTCCCACATCAGTTTCGGGGCACAGATAGTGTATTCCCAAATTACTGGGCTGTAAAATGTTTCCTCAGCAAACTGTCAAGAGCGATCAAAAAGAAATTATAGCTTTCAAGCCATTATTTCTGCTGTTTACTGTGAAAAGATGCACGGATTAATGTTTGTGTTGGAGCAGGCGCATTTTCATTTGGTAGCAGCGCCTCATAACAGCAATCAGGCTCCCATTTGTAGCCTTATTGAATTAATTACGGCTTGTTTTAGAGATGTTTTAAAAGCACAAAGCCTTACAAAATAGATATTAGATTCAAACAGATAGTCAAGTTTGCTTGTTTTGAGCTGCTAAAAATACTTGTGTTACACAATTACACATCTGAAGTATATAGTTTTTTTTTCTTTGAAATTTGCATTTTCACTTTTAGCTGTTGTTTGTTTCTTCAGGCGATTCCTCTTGACAACCGCTTTTGTTTCTTGGCTCTTACCGTGCGTTTATTTGTCCCACTTCCCTGTTCTCCTTCTGCAATTAGGCATGAGTATTTATGAATTAAAAGCAACCCTTATGTGTAGACCTAGTAACAATGCTGCAATCCTCTCTGCAGCAGATTCAGCAGATTGTATGTTAAAGACAGCAGTCTTTTGGTGTCAAAGGACATAGAGTATATTCCATCTTTGGTATCATAACCCGTTTAATTCCACCGCAGACTTGAGGGCTCAGTGGTGTTACATTTTCAAGTACATGAGAAGAAAAAGGCCGTCATTACTCCTCTGTACTGCTCCCCTCTCTGCCCCAGGGTCCAATTTGACACAGTAACTCACTCCATATTGTCTCAAAAACAAGAAGACGTCCATGCTGCGTCTCAGGCTATGATGACCACCCATGTGGATGGTTTATGTGAATGTCACCGCGAGACATTTTGCTTCAGTATCGCTTTGCTCTAGAAAGGCAAATGTGTTTGTGTATAGCTTTGTGTTGCTGTGAGTGTCTTCAGTCTCTCGGCTCTGTACAAGGCAAGAGAAATCAAGCTAGAATCTCGTAATTGTTGCTGATACCCGTCAGGTCGCAGAGAGAACGACAAAGCCTGTTGTTTGCTTTCCGTATGAAATGGATAAAATGTTGCGCAGTTTCTATCTGATTAGGAGCAGTAATATGTAAACATATTCTTGGGAGAACAGCAGATGGTGGCTGAGTGTTTCAGCAGGTAGCTCTCTCTTCCCTCTGGGGTTTCTCCTCCATGCATGCCTGACATTTGTTTTCCTTCTTTGAATGAAGCCAGCCCTGCAGAGTTGTAAATTACCCTGTTGAAGGATTCATGGGATACTTTATAAGTCTCAGCTGACACTTTAAATGCTCCATTTTAATTTTCCCCCATGCTGCATAATAAGAAATGTTGAAACGCTTAATTGATATTACCTTCTGTCGTATAAATACTGAGCTGTAATAAATATGTAAATCAAATGATCTGCATGTGTGGATCCGCCTGGTTGAGAAGCCCAGTTTTGTAGTTCAGCTGAAGTTATTCTTAACTTGAGCTGCAGGTGTTTTATCCTTTATTACCTTGTGCATTCATGCTCTTTATCACTGTATGAAGGAGTTTTTATTAAGATGTTTATTATCAGTATTACAATCTCCTTACTGCTCTCTGTATGTAATTGTCTCAGTAAACCAAGTGCTAAACTCTGAATAAAACATGAACTTAATTATTCACACTGTCTGTAAGGCCTTCAGAAGAGGCCTCGCTGATGAAAATATATGGAAGATTCATATTCTCCATGACAACATGGCTGCATTAATAGGTAAACGCTGTCTCTACTTTGAATTTTATTTATTTTTTTAGCTTAAATTGTTATCATTGCCTGAACATGGATAAACCATCTGAAATCTCATTTTTACAAGCTTAGATCTTGTTTCAGAAAGATGAAAACAGCGCGATGTGAGCTGGCAGCGCAGACGGAGTAAATCAAAAGAATGCATTATGAAATGTGCTTTTATAGCGCACTAAAAAAAAAATCCAAGGGAAATGGGATACCTTGGATGGAAATAGTGGACGTGAGTGGTTGAACTGTGCAGCGTTGTGCAGCCTTGTGGGCTCCTTTGCTTTGCTGCTGAAGGGCGACAGTGTGATTCTGCCAATTATGGCGGGCGAGCAGCTCAACCTCTGGCCCCCTCCATCTCAGTGGCCATCCAGCTGGAGAGGCTCATTATGGAACAGCAGGAAACACAGGAGAGCACAGGCGTGGGCCTACTTAACAAACAGCGCAAGCACTCCCAAGGGAGACAGACTGGGGAATGATTATAGATAGAAATAACTTTCCCCTATCCGCCGTGTCTGGGAGATGAGAGAAAGATGGCTGGCTCTCCTGCTTCTGGGTAATTTTCAGGAACGGGGAAGGCTTCAATTAAAACCCGAGTCTGGCGCGTCCTTGTGTGCATAAGCCAATTACTGCAGCTGAAACGCTCGCTGTGAAGCTCGTTTTAATTGTGACAAGTCAATCGGCGCCATTGAAAGACAAGGCCATGTAGGATTTCAACTTCCCCGCGAAGGAACTGGGTCGTATAAGGTAACAAATAGCTTTGTAATTGAACAATGCCGCGCGGATAAGTCTCCATTATTTGTGAAGTTGTAGGCCGATGCACTCCAGTAGTCACTCTCTCTCAATCTTACTCTCGCCTCTTTCTCTCTCTCTCTCTCTTTCTCGCTTCCTCAAAGTGATTCCTGGCTCAAGTGTGCGGCCCCGTCTCCCATAACAAATGTACCTGATTATCAGAGGGTGATATTTTGCAGCGGCGGTTTTAATTAGTCAAGCTGAAACGTGGATGTTTTTGAAATGGGGCGGTGATGAGACACAAAGTCAGTGTTCAGACAAGTGTGAGGCTGAGCAGGCGCAACAGACAGGATCTTATTAGTGATAATATTAGCCGTCTTATTAATGTTGAACTTTGTGTCATTAATCAAGCTACATAGAGCTAATTTCACTGCAAAATGTGAAATGCAATATACAATGTAGGGCTAAACATCATATTTTTTTAAATTGATTCATTTTTTATTCTGGTCTGGTTTTTATTGGTCTGGAATTTCTGTTACCTGATTTGAGGAAATGGTTTGAGCTCTCTCATGCATGTAAAGGTTCCGGCCCCGTCCTTTCTCTTTTCGTCAGCCGTTGTTCCTTTTCGGTCCGGTAAACGTGACAGGCAGGTATGTGGAGCAGGAGTCACGCCGACAAAGCCGAAACCTCTCCGACAGAAGGTGGCAGACGATGTCACTCTGTCAGAGGCGGCGCTGACCTCTATTTCCTCCTCTATTTATCCACTTGCTTCTCTCCCCGGAGACGACACGGACGCACATAAAACTGCACAGAGGAGGACTCCTTCAAAAAAAAAAAATAAATAAAAGGGGGGCATCTCTCCGGTTGTTATCGCTGAGCCAAGATGAAAGTCGGTCCGCTTCTGTTTGTCCCAAATGGCTCTTTCTATTGATGAGGATCGATGGATTGGTGTAATTGGATTTCAAAGCCCAGGCAGTCAGAGGATATTGGCCCCCAGCTGCAGGACAGTCCCTCTGGGCTGCAGTGCCATCCCTCTTATTAAAGTAGCAGTTAATGGGGGCAGATTAACCTTCTGGTTTAGACTCTCAGGCCTGAGGTCGTGTTCTTTCACAGCATCCGCTCGCATTTCGTTTTAGCCTCAGGTTTCCTCTGTAAACATGCTGCAAAATATGACATTGTCTCGTGTTGGAGCAAAATTGAACTCTATATCGGTTTCATGATGCATTTTTCTTGTAGTTGGTTTCCCAGACTAACTAATGACCTTAATGAATGACCTGAACTAATGACCTTAACTTGTCTACGTTAAAGGAAAATCCATGAATGCGGTGCACTGTAACTTTACGGGTGCTTGAATAGTGCCTTTGTTTTAAACAGATATGTACTGTATTATTCCTTTCTTTTCGGTGTCAAAGATGTTGGATTATGTGCCATAATCCAATGTGGGATCCTATGTTAACATGTGACATTCTTTCACATGAAAACAGCCCAAGCTGCGTGGGTGGCATGTGGAACCGCACACACACACACACACACACAGAAAACTCTTAACAAGAGCAGGTTTATGTAGCTAATCGCATCACATTCCCCCCCATTTTAAAAATTCACTTATTTTTATGCAACAGCCAGAAAACAGGGTCTGGTTACGGTTAATTTGTGTCTGCCTGTTGTTGCGACAGTCATGTTCTCTTGGCTGCGGTTTTCTTTTGCTGGGGATTAGCTGTGTTATGTTATTGGTTTGGGTTATTTGTCTGAGTCATGTTGATGTGGATTGTTTTAGAGCTGCAAGGGCTTTGCATGTGTGTATCTGCTCTCTCTCTCTCTCTGTGTGTGTGTGTGTGTGTGTGTGTGTTTGTGTGCACGCTAAGCTGGAAGGACATCATTCTGAGGGCTGACCTTTTTCTGTGTTGCCTCATTGGCAGATGTATTAGTAATATAATTCTCTGACTCATCACATTTCACGCTTTGCCTGACTAACCTTTTAATTGCTATACAGCGACCATTTGTGCCCATACTAATGATGTCCAGCTTAAATTGTTTACACTAACCAGGTTTACTGCAGTTCATTTTTCTAAACCTTTAAAAATAATCAGTGCAGAATAAAAAAAAAAGCCTCAGCCATGCAGTGAATGTTAATTTACAAGATACGCTATGCAAAACTGCCATTTAGACTCAACTGACCAAAACCGTGGAATAAACATGCGATTTGATGGTTGAGTCTCTGTGGTTCTGAGACTCGTCAGACCGACTCACTGATAGAATATGTGCTTATTCCACGTTTTTGTCAGTTGAGTCAAAAGAGCCTCATGCCAGTCATTCTTTGGCAGTTAAATTATGTAAATCTGTGTGCCGCTTTTTCAAACACAAACATGACAATGCGACAGGACTCGGTGTTCCTTATGGACAGAGAGCGGCTTTAACAAACACAGGGATTAAAATGTAAGTGATCAGCAACAGGGGCTGTTTACTTACTTGGCGAAATTCATAATATATTGAAATGACGGCGTGCAAGAAAGTTTTTAATGATCTCGCCCCCAAGCTGTTTTCCATAATAGAAACCACTTCCACAGTGGAAAGCACATTAGAGTGGAGTGAGTTCAATGAGTGACTTCTGATCAGCGTGGTTACGCTTTAATTTGCTCACATGTGTTCGGAGCCGTTGAGGTGATCTGTACAGCTGCTCCAGACTCGGTGATTTCTAATTAGTCTTTAATACGGCGCCTAGTAGAAGATATTTAATATCGTCAAAGTTTAATTAGCAGACAGAAATATAGCCCCCTGACCACGGCAATTATACACAGGCATGCTTACGCATACTGCATTCACTCTCTCTCTCTCTTGCTCGATCTCGTACCCAAACACACACACACACACACACACTGGAGCTTCGTTTGAGGTGCAGCAGCTATTTTTACCTGATAGGCAGGAGGAAAGCTGGGCTCATATTAGACCTCTGAACATCTGACCTCTAGATACTCAAATATAGTCAAATATACTCTCTTGATCCATGTTTTTGGTGTTTATCTTTTGGAAAATGCTTGAAAAGGTTAAACTGGGCACCTAGGGAGTTTGGATAATGTCTGATTAAATAACTGTTTATGTTTTTAGTGATTTAATTATCTGAGGATGTTGCTGCCAACTGATTTTCCACTTTATAGCCCGCATAATCAGCTTCAACTGAAACTTGAGCAAAGCATCATATCGATTCTGACATATTTCATAGTCTAGAATGACCTCTAATGAACTTTGTTTCCTTTTGGCCCTTGAGCAAGACTCCATACAGCCTTGGTTAGCGCTATAGCCACTGATTATATGCATATCCATGTGAAGGACATGTGAAGCACCGCCGTCGTTGTTTTTGTGCAATAGAACAGATTTTGGTGCTCGAAGCGCAAAGTGTGTGCTGCTTTGTGGAGAGGGCGGTGTTTTGTTGCTGCGCGCGCTGGCAGAGTTACAGCCAAGTGTCCTCAGCAGCTGATAGTTTACCGCATCTGATAGCGGAGGATCCTGATTTCCCCCGAGTGTGACAAATCAGCAGCTGCACCGCGCCGCCGTCCTCTGGAGCCGCTGAGCCCGACGGGATTGGGCTGATGAGATACTGAAAAATAATCCACTCCGGCTACTTGTGGCACGGCGCTGCTTCGCTTTCACGCTGAGGTGTTTCCAGCTGACCGGGTAGCCGTGTTTCTCCTCGGTAACCTTGGCGGCATATGTCTGTTTGGCGCTGCGTGGCGTGTGTGTGGGGGTGCAGCATCAGGGCGTGCTCCTATATCATGTTGGAAAAGTGACCCAGCTGCTTTTTAGCCTTTCCTCATCTGGGGTGAACTGGAGGTGAGCGGATCACCTCTTTAGCCTTGTCTTGCCGCAGATAGATATCTATGCGCTCCCAGCAGATAGACTCTGAAGTTATCTGCAAAAAGCCGGTGCAGACTCAGTCAGCAGCAATAGTCTGTTGGTTTTATCTTTCTAACAGACTGCCCAGGTCTGCTGTGATTACTTCTCCTGCTGGCCAAATGTCAAGGGCTGTTTCGGGTCTGAGAAATAGTTGGTGGGAAGACGGTGTTTTCTCGCCTTGTTTGACTATCTATCTATCAGTCTATTTGTCCTAGCTATATCTATTTGTCGTATCTACCCGCCCCTCCTCTCTTGCTCCCCCCTCATGCTTGGGATGACAGCGATCACCTTGTCTCAACCCCAGTCCGGCCTCTCATCACGCCCGGGACAAAAGACGGAGGACTCGTTCACCCACCAGCAGCCAGTCACTCATGCCAGGGCTTTATCTCCGGCGTGATATTGAAGCGATTGACCTCGCGCCAGCCTTGTTAATTACGAGGCCTTGTGCAATTTGCGGAGGTGTTCGACAGCCAAGCCAAGGTTCAAGTCCTGGGACACGGTCGATTACCCAGAGTTTTAGAGAGGGGCATTCTTGAAGTTTGGAGTAGTTTGCATAATGAGTCAACGTGAAGGGGTCCCTTAGGATTACAATTTGCCTGGAAGGTGAGGAGGGAGAGGGAGAGGGAGTACACTCTGTTCAAGGGTGTTCTGGCTCATAAAGGAAAACGACTTCTGCCCATCTTTTTAGCCTCCTTAGAGTTAGCAGAGCTTTATAGATGGGAATGTCGGTGTACTATAGTAAAATCAATTCCTCCGTTTTATCATATTGAATATAGCCTATTTCTGCCAGAGTGCACCTTTATGATCAAAGTGACGAGCTGCGTACGATTGCGGACAGAGTGAGAGAAACACACAGACACAGTGCTGGCTGTAATATTCCTATGGTATTCCTGTAGTCATTCAATAGCATCTGTGCTGCAGAAAATATGACAGAAAAAATCCTAAGTGGAAACAGTTTGTGTTGAGTAGTGAACCCATGAAACCCCAACTATGGCTTTTCTTACAGTAATAGCATGATAGAGACAGCAGATAAATAGTGGCTAACCCGTCACGTACCCATGATGCCAAAAATGCATGTTTGCTATAGTAGTTTGGAGAGAGACGTTTGTTTTCATCTGCTGAGGCTGCGTTTGGTTTATAGAACATATTTACTACACATGTAACTTGTTGAAGCGCTGCAGCCGCCCACAACTGTGTGCCGACACCAAGCCCAAGCAGAAGGCTTTAATGACAAGATCACGTTACTAAAGTGTTGCGTTAAAGCCGCGTGGAAATTTAGTCAAGCATTTTCCCGTGTGTGTTCCTCAGCTCATTATAAGTCTACATGCTGTCACTCAGGTTCGCCAGTAGGTTTTAACGCTGACTGTTGAATTTTCATGATATAACTGTTATGAAAATAAAACAGATACTCCTTAAGTCATGTTTGTAACTTATTTTACAACTACGTCTTTGAGAGTTTTTATTTTTTATGGATTACACATGAATGAAGCAGCCAACAACAAAAAAGATGTCAGGTTTTAGTCCCACTACCAACAACACAGACCTCCCAACATTAATGTGACCAACGCTCATTTGTTTAAACAAGCACTTTCTCACACAGACCGCTAGTTAAGCTGTCACACTCTTTATCTTCTTGTATAACCTGTACATCACACTCTGTATGCAGGTAATGTCCTCTGCCTCTATTCCTCTATTCAGTTGTCTGTTCTTCCTCTGAGGCGTTTTACCCGCTATAGGCATGTAAATGTCCTCTCTGACACCAGAGCAGAATGCTAAAGAGAGGATGGGAAGACCTTTACACAGCAGCAATTTGGTGTTTGGAGACTTTTTTTGATCAGTATGCATTATGTGAAATGCCATTTCCTAGTGTTGTCTCATATATTCCTCCATCTCATCCCTCCAGTCCACATTTTCATTTTTAGCACAGCATTTCTGCTCAGAGACTGAGATGTTATTTGAACATACAGAAACTCCAATTTCAACAATAAATTAAATGAAATTATTGAACTAACTTAAATAAAATTAAATATAAATTAGTTTACAGTCATAATTTAACCATTATCAATGCAGCTAGGTTCAGGATCTTTAATTGTTTTGCAGACAGCATAGGTAGAATCAAATCAGAATTTATTTTGTCTCTTCAAGCAAATTAGCTGCGTCTTAGAAAAGTGTGCTGCAGAATGAAACAAAAAGATTATGAAGCATTGTTCTGCTTTACAGGGCTTACTAGCATTGCTTTGGCTTGTCGACCAATTAGTTAGCCAGCGCTTTATTCCCCGTGAAAGCGCTTGAACTCGGCGATAGATCAGCTGAGGGCCGGGTCAGCGCGCCTGTCGGCTAATCTGTTTACATCACATCACGTCATCGATGACAGAGCAGCGAGGTGCGGTGCTCTAGTGGCTGTGTTACATCTTGCACTTTGCACACATGCCAGCACACACACACACACACACACACAGGCACACACTAAATTAAATTAGTGCCGAGCTTTCCCCACAGACCAACGCTCCA
>OMLF01035023.1:3331-30233 GCA_900302615.1 Holocentrus rufus
TGACCAAATTTAGGTGTTCTAGTGTTCACTAGGTCGGGTGTTTTAGGAGTAAACCAATTACAATTCCAACTTGTATGTACTTAAGGGTTTCTTGTAGAGTTTTGGTGGGTGGGGCTAATTTTTCCTCTGAGAACAAAGTTTTCTCCGGGATCCATTCCAATTGGTTCAAGACTGGTATTTATATGGGTTTTTAAATCAATTTGTATGGACAATTGCACTGTAATTGCAACCGTAATTGTTATGTTTTGGGGGACGGGACGGCACTGAGTAATAAGGCCAGATAATGAAATTTCACCCCACTTCAATTTCTCTGGCTGTGGGGCCAAATATCCAGCTGTGGGAGGGCCACCACAGCTAAATGAACGCAAAGGAAACACTGAAGTACTTATGAGAAACTACAGTTTGGGCTGCATACAGCCTTGTGTGTATGTGCCTATGTATGAGTGTATGTTCTAAACTGGGAGAAAGGTCAGTGAGTAAAGGCAGAGGCCTAGGCATTGGCCCAGAGAGAGCTCCCTTGGTGCCCTGCTCCTCGTCACGTGTTTCCCTGGCGCAGTGCTGCGATAGTGGGGGGTGGGGGGGCGTGAGAGCTGATAGGGAGAGCAGCCCCAATCAGCTGGCCTCTCCCAGAAATCTCCCACACAGTGGCTAAAGAGAGAGAGGACTGAAAGATAGATGGGAAGTGTGAGAGAGCAGAGGCATGAGTGTACTAGCTGATAAAGGGCCACATTATCTGAGAGCAAAAAAGGACAAACCAACCTAAACAGGTGATAAAGGCACAGAAGAATGGAAACAAGAGCGTAGGTACCCTACAAGTGTATAGTACAGCTGTCATTTCAAAATGATTCATCACTCTCTGCTGCAAACTAGAAACACAAACACATCAGGATAAATAGTAAGATGAACTAAAATATGTTAATGCACAGCGTGATTGATGTGCAAGTGATGAGACCACACTTCATTAGCACATTTAGACAGAGTAGCAGCTTGTATGTTGTAACATTTGCCATTAACAAAAGCTCACACCATCAGCATTGCATTGGAGCACTGCCAATAAGAGCTTTAAAGTCATCACAACTAAAGTGCATGAAGAGAGTGCGGAAATCAAACTGCTACAGTGGGAGGGCTAATTGAAAGGCTCTCACTGTGTAAAGGATTTTACTGCCATGGGACCTTATCATGGTAGAGCTGAAGCAGTGGGCCATAGCAGCTCTTGCAGACATCACTGAGATGCAAAAACTGGGCCACCTGAGATCCCCCAACACATGCAGCCATCTTGTCCAAGACACACATTTCTGATCCTCCCTTCTACCACCTCCTCCTCCCTGACATCTCTGAACTGTCTGAAACATAGACGGATTAGCAGGATTGTGAATAGCTAATATAACACACTGCTGTGCTCTAATCCCAGCCTCAGATCCCACTGATTTGGACTACAAATCCAGCTGAGCTCCTGGCAAAAACAGGGACCACTAGTTGCTATAAAAGTAGCAATAGCTGTAGCCACTATTTTCTGTAAAGGAATGGCTGTGTTTTTGCAAAGTGCTAAAAAGTGATTTAAAATGGATTCTGCATGCTGCCGTCAACAGCTCAGCTGATGACGACATGTAGGTAAAGTCTTGATTTTGCTGGGGCACCAAAGTGGACACA
Source organism: Holocentrus rufus (assembly GCA_900302615.1). Taxonomy (NCBI): domain Eukaryota; kingdom Metazoa; phylum Chordata; class Actinopteri; order Holocentriformes; family Holocentridae; genus Holocentrus; species Holocentrus rufus. Next base: position 4,982 of record OMLF01035023.1, read on the forward strand.
AGGGTGAGGTTGCACACACAAGGTTATAAAAAACAAAAATAGAAAACAGCATGCAAGGCAAATGGCCTAAATGTCTGGAAATGGAATACACAGACTAGAAAAGAGACACTGAGGCAAAACATCTGCCATATACACGAAAAGTGGAACATCTGAATCCATCTTCCTCCCTTGGGTAAGATGTTAGTATTGCATGCAACCCTGTCTGGTGGTCTGAGGGAGTGCTTGGGTCTCGCTGGTGTTTTGTCTGGAGCAGAACTGGGCATGACCAGACTGTACTGCCTTGGAGCGACCGAAGGGCTAATTTGCTGTTTGGGAGCTGAGCCAGGGAGAAGTGGGAGTGCCTGCCATCCACGGCAGAGTGGAGGGTAGAAGATGTAGGGAGGGAGGGAGCTCTGTTCTGCTTGGAGTCCTTGGCCTGGGGGACAAGGAGAGCAGCGTGGACGGCACGAGGGAGATAAAGGACCCTGCCAACTCACTCTCTGCCAATACCGTTGTTCAAAAACACCCATCTACTTGCTGCACACGCCGCACACACACACTCTGCCACACACACTTTGCCTTATGGCATTTTACCCCATAGTTGCAAACACACAGCAGCGCGGTTCCTTCATGCTACACACTCTCATACACAAACACACACTTGCATGAATGTCCTCTGTCAAGCTGAGGTGACAGGGGAGCATCCCCCTCAAGCTGTCTGATAGGGCTTGCAATTGATCCAAGACTCACTGAGGAGAACCAAGGGCAAACCAGCAGCAGCCATTATCACAGCAAATATGGAGAGAATGTTAGGAGACGCCTAGCACAGAGACCATGAATTGATCGATGGGAAGTCACAGGGCCAAATGTCAAAAGGCGGCTCTTCATTCCTGTGGTCTCTAATGAATGTTGACTAACAGGTCATTGATAGGCTTGAAATGCACAAGTTTGACACGTACAGAGGAAAAGTAAAATGTGGAAGAATTGGGACTCCAAAACTGGCTATGAGTTCAGTGTCTGCATCAAAAGTGCCAGAATGACAGTAGGGGTGAGCAATATAGCCTTAAAATAATATCATGGTAGTGATATTAAACACGACGTAAAAAAAACTGAAGAATGTTTTATTGGTGATTGCAAAAGCATTCATTGTGCAAACCGCAAAGTGACAACATAAGTTCAAATGTAAAAATAAAAGTAGTGCTGGGGAGGACAACGAATGTCATCACACTGTTTTATCATTGATATCATGATATGACACTTATTTACTTACACAAATTTAAACCGGTATTATCGTGAATGATATGATATGGCACAGCCCTAAATGACAGGTTTGTTTATCTAGAATAGATAAAATGAGGACATGTGACAGAAAAACCTGGAGTCATTCATATAAATTTGGAGGCACAATATAGGTGAAGGCTCCCTTTAATTAAAAAAAAAAAAACAACAACTTAATGACTGTGCAGGAACACCCAGAGCAGTGCGCCACAGTTAGAAAATGTAAAAAGCAACACAGGGCAGGCTATCATGACTGACTACAATAGATGTGACTCTTTTTAACATGATGCAGACACATACAGATGCTCGCCGGTCTGGAATGGGTGTAGAGCATCACATGAGAACAAGAGGACGCGGTGCCAAAAAGCAGGCGAGCGATTGCCAAGAGGAGAAAAGAAAAGAAGGAGAAAGAAAGCAAATAATGTCGAAGACAGGCAAGAAAGAAAGGGACAGGAGCACAGAGCCTGCGAGCGAGAATGGCTGAGATAAAGCAGCAGATCACACCTGCCTCAGGCCCCAGCTGGTTGCTTGCTGTGATGTTAGCGCTGCTGATAGGCAGAGCAGATCACACTTTCAAGTTGAGGCTGCACTCATTCCGACTGACTAACATACAGATTAACACATACACAAGCCCTTTTCACACACATAACCCTTAAGATGGCTCTGTTAACTCTTCAAGCAGCACTACAGCTTCCCCTATTCACAATGTGTAAAATGCTCATGTTAAATGTGTTCACACATTATCGCTTAGCTGTCCTGGATGGGTCAAATGAGATCAGATGATGCATAAGATTGAGGAGCTCCTCCGGTCAGATACAAAGTTTCAAGATACAAGTTATTGCGACAAGATACTTTATTTGCTATTTCAACATAGCTGATTGGAATTTACTTCAGTGCCACTCTAAAAGAGCAAACATTAAAAACAATCAAGTAAACGACAGCCACTATTCAACATTCAACAATTATTAATGTAGATATTCATTTCCTACATGGATGAACAGCAGCTACCCTGCCACAGCCTGTGTCCAATTTCCAGACAAAATCCACTCCCTGGTTTTCAAAGTTTGAACTCACCCGCTTCAAACAAATGCTTTCCGTGATCAAGTCACAGAATGAAATCTGCCAACCCAGAGTCTCTTCTAGCATCCTTGTCTTACATTTGTGTTCACACTAGTGTTGCTAATGAACATTCCCGGGAAATTCACGGCTCTTGGTGAGGGGAAAGTACTGGATCAACTTTTCCGGGATATTTTCCGGAGGCTACATGTGTGAAAGAAGCTACACACATATACATACTCCTAATATCACGTCCTGAGCTCTAAGTAGGTCACAAGACAGGAGAAATACTCGCACTTGATAAAGACAAAAGTGAGCTATGTACTCCCAGGTCAGAGTCCGGGACCAAAGGGACCTGTGGGACATGGTGACAGGTCACCACGGTAATCAGCAAACAGTGCACGCGCACACACACAAACACACACGCACACAGAGGAAGTAGTATGCAAAACAGTCCCACAGCATATCAGTCATGCTTGAACACACACAAAGGCAAACACTCACACAGGCAAACAGCAAACATACACACGCACAGAACTACAACTACAACACACAACACTGTTAAGCTTAAAGTTGCTTGTCTAAGCCTCACCCCGGTTTACCCAATGTAACACATGAGAGACTGAAATCCCCAGGCATGTCTGAACAAGATAGAATAGAGAAGGGAGGGCTTGAACGCAAACTTTAAACTGAAATTGTGACCCGAAACTCTTGTTGTGCCTCCGCGAGCTGCACACTCCCCGGAATTTGCCTAGGGGAGCACTGGGCTCAAAGCGATAGCCTACTGGGAGTCAGGAGTTTCTGAGCCGCCTCGCGCTTTGCTGGCTGAATTCTGATGGCAGGGTGATAATGTGGGAAGTTCTCAGAAATCTGCCGATGGTTTCTTAGAACAGTTATTCATGGGACAAGTGGGGAAGCAGGTGCACCTTTATCAAGACTCTTTTGACAACAGTGTCTTGAGCCCAACTGCCATGAGGGTAGGGGAGGCCCTTGAGGCGATGGTTAATCCTCGTTGTGTGTAGAATGTTGCCACCACAACCAGCACCCTGCCTGAATCTGTTACAAACTCCAGAGCACCAGTGTGACAAGTGACAGACAGCTGAACTCTATCTTTTAACACCTTGCACTTCCTGGAGGGAAAAAAAAAAATTCATAACCTTATGATTTAAAAAGTGAGTCACAAAGTGTTCACGCCTATGTTTACCTGCATCAAGGAGGAACGGGAACCATGAACAGACAGTCTGAGTCAGGCTTGTGGTAGACTCCGTCTGGAATAATTAAAGCGGTGTTTTTCAGAGGGATATTACTGCAGTTCCCCGAGATATACAGACCCCTCTCTTTGGATTGTAATACTCAAGACTCAAACAGCAGCACAGGGATCGCCTTTTCCCTAAAGGAGGATGAGGAGGCAAGGTACTCTGTCAGTCCAGAACTCAAACAAGGTGAGAGATCTTGTAGATTGCTTAGTAAGTGTTTTTTGAAAATATGTAGGCCAAACCATTCAATGTCCGGATAGATCAAATGTAGACCAAAATGGCAAGACACACAGGGCATACAACAAACACTTTATAAAGACACTGCTTTAATAACTGCTTGTAAAAACATCCCTGCTGTTATAGCCCACACGTGGGTGGACTGTATTTGATCAAGCCTAGAAATAGATTGGGGCTTAAAAAACTCTATAAATGCAACACTCCTACCCAACAACAGACACATATGCACACACAAATCCTTGGGGCTGCCTGCCTGCATGCCATGGGTGCGTCCAGCCACTGCATACCTTCAAGATTCACTACAACGCAAACCTCAACTAACCTTTTCACACCCCATCAATCCGTTCAAAACAATAGTAAACATCCACAGAGAGCATGTTCCAAAGCAATGGAAGATATCTGCGCTAAGTATTACCGACAAATGGTTTAGCACTAGTGTTCACACTTTGACACAAGGCCAAGGCTGTACTGAAGGGTTTTATGAGCCTTAAAATAAAGCACACTGTTGATGTTTCGGCAGACACACACGACCTCATTTTCAGTACAACGGGCTACCTCGCTCTGCTCCCAGGAGACAGGAGCTGATCTTCTGGTGGTACAGCTGTTGCTTTTCTTGTTGTTCTGGTTTGCTGTCTCCATGCAAAGGGCGCTGCAGAGGGAGGTGGGAGAATATGTAACCCGGCCTGTTTCCCTGGACAGCAAACACCCCCCCTACGCACACTCACACGCGGCAAAGCCCACTTATCACACTGCTTTGCTGCCTCTGAGTGAGCATAGATAAACAGCGTGACGATCAAAGGCCTTCGATAGCGCTTAGAGGGAGGGCACGATGGGACATGGGACGATCTTTCTCTGGAAAGGGCTGAAAGAGACCAGGCCTTGCAACGTTAGAAATGGGAGTGAAAAGAGGAAGAGGAAAAACAACAACAGGACAAAGACCAGGCTGTGTTGTCCTCTCTGTAGCCTGGTAGCTTGTTTCCTCAAACTTGACACAAAATCAACATCGGCACCTGATCAATTCAATTCAAACTGTAAGAAATCACGTCAGATATAACACAGATATTTGACTATATTTGAAAGACTTAACGGGTGGGAACACAGAATATTGTTTCACTGGTGACCAAATAGCCTTAGGTAAGACAGACTCACAACACAAACAAGCGGTCCTGCCAACATGGTGTAACACTTCATCTGGTGTGCAGGGACCACACAGATTCCAATTAAACAAAAAGGAATCTCATTTAACAAGATTCAAAAAAAAATTCAAGCCTCACATTTGCAAGTCAGATCCAGTGTATTTCCTCAACTAACAAGAGGGGAGGTGGGCATGGATGGAGGCAAAATGTTCTATGCAAGGTGAGAGAATATCCAGTTATGCGTTGGGGACCGAGCAGTTGGAACATTTACCCGTTTCCGAGCCTGAGCCACTTGAACATTCTCCTGATGTATCAATGTATCACCAAACATCCACTGACAGGCATCCATCCAGAACATCCGCGGATGTGATGTCGCAAGATGGACTCAACTTCAACAAATCTACAGCGCAGAATTTTTATGTATTTACAGTTCAGGATTACATTTCTGAAGATGCTGCTTTGTCAATGCCCCCTATAAAATCCAAATAATCACTTAATCCCTATTCATCTGGCAGAGAACGTGCCAATGAGATCTTTTGTTTTGTAATATGGGTGTAGGGACTGTCTCTAGCCACCTCTGAGCTCTTTTAATGAGTCATAATCATGTGTCACAAATCTAAATCGGCTCCCGTCCAGAAGGTCATCTCCCTGTCTGGCCAGACATGGGCTACCTCCTGACTAAACACAGGTACTCGCTGTGTCACTGGAAAAGGAGATTGAGCGAAAAATGAGCATGCCAGCCACAGGACTACAACACTACACCACAACAGTGATCACTCCTCACATATACTGCATTCTTTCAACATTCACATTGAGAGCTTTTCTGTCACACTGTAAACAGCTTCCTCCTGCGGTGTTGTAGTGGTATGTAGGTTTATGGGGGCAAAAACTTTGACATTAAGGTGTGCAGCAGTGACAAAAGCAGAAGGTTTTCACCATCTATGTGTGCAAGCCTTCTATGCTCTGATGGATTAAAGCAAATGATGAAGTCAGTCAATTAATAACAAACTCTTGTCATGACAAAAGACTTGATAAAAAGTTATCAAGAATAAGTCTCAATGCAAGAGGCACAGGGCCAGAAGCAGAGAGGCCGCTGTGAGACGAGAATGCCTGCTCACATTCGTGCCGAGAGGTGCGGAGTCCCACTGTGGCATCAATCCTTCTGACATTTGGAGACTAACTTGGCCTTCTGACAACAGCATCAGGGGATGCCTGTTGTCATACCAACAATCATCTCAGGGGTAGCAACAAGTGCTCCTGCAGGGCCTTTTGGTGTCCCTCGTGAGGAGATCAGAGGAGAGCGGTGGCGTTTCTCTTTAAACATTTACAGAGACAAGCTGAAGGAGCAGCAGGAGGTGCAGTGTTAAAGAGAGCCATGGCTCAGATTAGATGGCTGCCTGTATGCACTGATCTAGGAACTGTCTAACCTCTGAATTCCAACTTGCTCACCAGAGATGTAAAACATCACCAGTGACCTTAGATCAGCTCCTGGGGGCAAATCCATCCTTTTAAGACCATGGCCACAATGAACACAGTAGCCTGAGGTCATGCTGTGAGGAGGAGCCACACATTTCAAGGTTTTAATAAAGTGCTGAAGGAAATGAAGGAAACGCCACACATCCTCCAGTGAGAAACAAAACGGTGGCCAGGCAATTGGAAAACACAGCAAGCCTACTCATGTACTAAACCCAGCATTTTCTAGACCAATGAAGCACCTCAAAACTAGAACACTTTTATTAAAAAATTGTGTATATATCTCAACAACAGCAGCTTTTACTATAGCATGTTTTGTTTGAGGACTGTTTTTCACCTGTAAACTATGGTTCCAATAGCTGTGGCCAAACAAGGTAGCTGTAAACACTAATGACAATGGGGGATCCTATTCCTACCTGTTGCTATAGTTTCAGTGGGCAGCCTTGCAGCATCATCCAGAAGAGGTGTCAATCTGTCACAGACATTGCCAGGGCTACCTAGCCCATGCCTTTGCTTTATTGCAGTGCTGTGGCAACAACAGTAAACAAAAACAATGCCAACCTAGGCACGATTCATTAACCAACACACAGTAATAGGAAAACACAAGGTGCCCATAGCTACTGATGCATAATTAGATATGCCCATTCACTTAATGGCTCCAAATCAAAAAAAGAGGTAGGGGCATCTAATCCTATCTTTGTAATTTGGGCCAATCTCAACCCAACAAAATTGCTTAGGGGCCAGGGGGCTTAGCAAGCTAGCACACACTAAAACCAAAGCTTGTGTTCTCATTGCAGCTAGACACCCAGGGGCATAACCAGGTTTAAAATAAAATTAAATGGGCAAATCTGTTAAGCCAGTCACTGTGGAACAGGACCTCTTCAACTCCACCTTTCAACATTCAAGCACCCTGTGGTCAGACGGGCTGGGTGCCAGCAGGCAACAACATGGGGCTTCTCCTCCCCCACTAACTCTCCCTGGCTTCAAGTTACTGTACATTGGGTTCACCTTTCACAGTTACGGTAACCAAGGCTGAGGACTTCCCTTTTTGTCAGACTCGCCTCTATTTATGCCACTGATTCAAAGAGGAACCACCCTTGTTTGTGTAAAATGTCACATACTGATACAGCTTGATTTAGCCCTACTACTCCACCATGCCATCCTGAACATCATCTAACCATGAGTACAACCTGGCAATATAGATGTAGCTATTGCTATTAGCCAGACCAGATCAGCCAGATCTTGAAGATGACTCATACACTGCTCACTGCCAATAGAAACCCAAAGATATGCAATGTGGACACTCCAGGTGTGGATCCAATTTCAGTTTTACAATCCTTTTTCAAACAAAAACTTAAAACTGCAAATATTCTATGCTTATGTTACACTGTTATTACATAGACAGAAATGAAGAATCGCCCACAATAGTTTCATTCCAGTTCTGACTTGATTTCAACACAACTTATAACCTACATTTGACATAGAAAGTGCTCAATGCAGGCAAGAATCAGCCTTTTGCCTTATAGATTACACAGATGAATAGAAATATGTGTAAACTACATAGAAAATGGACACACAAGCAGTGTGAGTGTGACATGCACTGTGGCATCTAATGAATGAGGGCCTACCACTGCATAGGGCCTGCCCTTAGCTGCAGGCTGTGCTTTATCTGGACTATGTGGAGCTAGGCTATTTCTAGATTGGACTCTGGCATCATGTGTCAATTACCTTTAATATAAAGCACATCACCAGTAGGAGTGACCTACTTACACGATAAAATGTGAATGAAGTACAAACACTTGTAGTGTCCTGCCTTACTATGAAGGTTGTGAAAATGTATGGGATCATTTATTTGTTTGGTACCTAAGTGTGTGTCACTGATGCATATATTACACTGTTGGTGTTTTTCAAGAGCGATGTTAACAAAAACCATTAAGATCTTCATCTCTACATTAAAAATTTATTTTGTAATTATAAGTCCATTTTGTTGCTTTCCATCATACCCACCAAACCCTCAGTTACTTCCAGTCATTGATTTAAAAGGATGTAACCTTCAATATGTAGGCTCAATTTTAAATGTCATGGCTGAGCAGTCAATAAGAACGGTGTGCATTCATCTGTTAGTTAGGGTGTGTATGTGATAAAGCACATCACTTAAAATTACGGTAAGAAGCAGCTGCAAAGAGGGGCATCCAATCAATGTGCCATGGCCAAGTGTATAGAGGTTTTCATTTCAACCAAAGACTACACCAGGTGATTTCACTGATTAACACACCTTCAGTCAAAGAGGAGGAACTAATCAGTAATACCACCAGGTGTAGTCTTTGGTTGGAATGAAAATCTGCATAGACTCAGCCCTCCATGGCACATCACTGGACACCTCTGCCCTAACAGATGCTAAATGTGCCGGATCACATAAATGCCTAAGCACAAAAGCACCAGTGCACTAATTTCAATGTATTCACTGGAGGACTTGGGTCCCAGTCATGATATACACTATTCACATTACATCCAACTCTATGGCATTTGTAATCTTGTTATTATATGATGGCATCCAACTCCAAACGCTATGGCTATAGTTTATCAGTATGTCTTCTGAATGCCAGATTTGCCAGAGCGTAGTGAATACACAACTACAGAAATATTCATTTTTAACAAGTAAAACTATTTAAGAGTCCATTTGCTTTGCATTAACTGGTTCAATATATAAGTCATTCACTCCTTTTGAAAGACACTACATGCACTAATTTATTTATGTGCCATTAACATCTATACTCTCTCCATTTGTGCAAATGAAGTCACCTCGTAGCAGCTAATAAGCATGAAAGCACAACTGGATTGCCCGCTATACCAGTTACTCATTGACTCATCCACCCCTGCCAGTAGGAGTGTTTTAAGCTATTCATTTACATTAGTTAGCCACTAGAAATTATTACCAGAGAAAGAGAGATTGAAACCATTGAAAGGTCATAAAATGAAAACTGAGAGGCATGGGAATGTGCTGCTGCCTCAGTGTCACAGCTGCTCTAGTCAACTTCCTCCCCTAGTGCATTTCCTCAATTTCACTTCGGCCCACATGGCTAAATGGTTGGGTGCTTTCTGTTTTTGGAAACCAGAGAGGACTAAATTATAGAGCCACCTAACCCCAGTGTTCGTCAGTTTTCTGTGTGGAAGACTGACTAATTTACTCAGCCAAAAAGGCTAGGCTAACATAAGCGACAAAAGACATAAGTTTAACATGTCAAAAGGCATGGATTCTGTTGATAAACATCTGAAATGCCAGGCTGTTAGCCAATTTGTCCTCCTGTAAAAATGTTAGCAAAGCATACGGTTCGAAAAGAAATGGGTCAACCGTTCGCTGGGTCAAGATTTTTCACAAAGGGCGGAAGGCGGATAGCTCAGTCGTCAGCTAATGCTAGCTGACCTATGTAGCTACGTATGGTAAGAAGATTGCTCAACACCAGTCAAACATAATTCTGACTGGTAAGGTTCTTGGTAAAATATCACACACTTAACACTACCACTGCCTTACAGTGAGTGAACGGAATTGCTTACGTTAACTGAAACAGTTTGCGGTTGAAAGTGTCAATGCTAAGCTAGGTGTTGCCCAAGCTGCCTGCCTTTACTGTTAACCACTGCCGATTACTGCACAGCTAATGCTACCATAGCTCTTGCTAAATAAAACTGTGGACAACCCAGAGCTTTGACAAAAACAACATAGCTCATGTGACATATTCCCAATCCTTTGTAAGAACCTAGAAGAGCATTGGATTGTTGCTTGTGGTCGTAGTCAGTGTATTTTTCTTCCAGGAAATAGCCTGAACCCTGACGTCAAGCTAACGTATCTAAGTTAGCACGCTAACTCGGTTCCGTCACTTGCTTTACCCAAGGTTTTCTAACTATTCTTAAGTTACGCCAACGTTGCCCAATTTAAGAGGTTATTTAACGCCTATTGGCAAAACAAAGCAGACTAACAATTACTCCTGTCAGCTTCGATGTTGCTTTACAAGACAGCCTACCTAGCCGAAGTTCCAGCCGTCCTGCTTTACTGGGCTAACGTTAACGTGGCTACAAACTAGCTCGCTTCCTTAGGCAGCCTCTTAGGTACTTTGCCTTGTGTTGTGCTTGATTAGCTAACAGAATGTTCGCCAACTTTTAATCTAACTACTTCGTATCTACGGTGCTATTGTACAAAATGATGCCAAGGAATAGCACCAAGAGGTAATTTAGTTAGTTAGCTTGCTACTTACAAAGAGCAGGCTGAACATTGAAATCCCGTGACTACCCGGAGAAAGTGGAGGGAGACCAGAAACCGCTGTCAGGTCGCCTTTTTGTTCCTCTTCAATGTGGCAGCTTGCATTCTCGTCGGTGCTGGGGGAACTGTTGTTGGGAGGAGCCTCCTCAGTTTGTCGCTGCATTCAGGTACTGTCGGAAAAAATGTAATTACGAGATGAGCGCACATTAATGACCAAACAATATGGGAAACACAACTGGGAGAAGCAGGATTATCTATGACACACTAGTTGAGATGTGACATTTAGGTGGAGGAAAATATATAAGGTGTATCGCCTCGCGGTTAACAGTAATGCTCATGGTAGCTTTTGCTTAATAAATCAATTATTTCATGCTAGTTGCGCATTTACTCTTCATTCCCCGTTGCCGCTTGAAAAACCACCATATAGACTCTCTTCTTTTTACGATTTCGGTATTTCGGATCCAAAAGCACCAGGATGCAAAACAATTTGTTTTATTAACGAGTAGTGAAGTTGCATGGAAGAGCTCACCGGAAGTACCCGAACGCATCATGGGATGTCTGGCGTCAGTGCAACGTAAGAAGAGTCCTGCTGGATGATGACAGTTCACCATGGTGACGACAGTTCTAGAAAATAACTACCGAATTATAATCCGCAGAACAGTGTGTCTGCGCTCAAGGGTTGTTTTGCAACAAAGATCCTGCCTAATGTATTCATCCCAATCAAATGCCACGTGGTTGTGCCACCTAATAATGAGTCATCACTAGGCCTAAAGGATGATCTTTACATGAGGTAAGACCTCTTACCCCATGTAAAGGTAAGATCAAAGCTCAGGAATATAATAGGACTATTATAATGATTTGTGGTTAGCGGTCGTTATGGGTGTGCTTGTCTTATGGCTACATTTAGAACAAAGTTACTGTAACCTCTCATAAATAAATTGCGGTTATACCATATTTATTGCAAAATGAAATTGGTTTTTGAGGCTTTGTCTGCGGTGGAAAAACATTCCATGTCACATACTTGCGCAGTTGACCCATTTGTTGTTTTAGAGTTTGGATGTGTCGCTTAATTGATAGTTAACACCAGTGGACTTGTGAGGACGATTAAGATACTGACAATTCAGGGAGCGCCTTTTCACACATCAAAGCCCTTCAATATCTAATAGAATTACTTATCTCCCTCTAGTGTTCATTCATTTACCTGCAATAGGCTACTGCATAATTTTCCATGTATTGTGACAGATGTAGAAATCTGACATCAAAAACTAAAAATTAATTACATAATACTACCACTTACAATAATAATAATAATAATAACAATAACAATTTGCAAGTGAGTTCTACTGAAATTGTTCCAGTGATCTGCTAATCAAGTCCAGGTATAGGCTTTACATCTAGTTTCTTTATGACATGCACACACAGTGCATAGAAAATACACACAGGAGACAGACATACAAGAAAGTATTTATTGATGTGGTATCAATACAATCAAGTACTGTAGATTTTTGTATAAGCAGACAAAACATTTTCAATCAAAAAGAGTGCATTTTATACCCAAATTCTATTGCATAGAGTGCACGCAATAGCCATGTATAAGACAAAAATCCTATAAGTTGATACATTGTACATTACACAAATAGAAAATAAAAGTCCACAAATAATCCTTCACAAACAACGCTAGAATGCTAACTACATGTTGTAAATGCTCTTAACTCATCAATGCTGTTAAATACCATTTATACGTTCTAGGCTTCGGTGGTCGGTTTTGGCATTCCTATTAAATTATCACAAATGTATAAATACATCTTCATTAATTTCATGTGCAAATGGGAATGGCCGTTTGTATTTATCGAAACTAAAACAAACAAATATCCCTTAAGAACCGAAGCAAGTTTTTTTTTCTTTCTATTTTTTTTTTATCAAGAAAAATATAAAACAATTAAAAGCAATTTGTGATTGAGACAGCACATGGATCTTACTGACACTTGTTAAATGATTTGCACACAGGGCAAACTCTGCAAGCAAGTGACATTGTCTATGAAAACATTAAGGACAGAGAGGCATAGCCACATGTAACTCAAATCGCCATTTCAAATGTCTAAAAGAAGGACACACACACAAAAAAAAAAATGCAACATACAGTACACAACGAGTCTTACATTGTCAGGAAGACTCTCTCAACAATAATGATACATAAACGATTGTAGGTGTGTTTATGTTATGAAACAGATAGGGCAAGAACAAGTGCATTGTTTGCATTACATAGATGTAAAATACTGATTAGGCCTTATCTTAGGACTGCTTTTCTAGAGCAACTTGAATCGCTGTTCTTTATGTATAGTGAGACAGTACTGGTCATTTCTATGAACATTGTTACTTTATTGCTACTATTGTAAATCAGTCAGACAGCATACATTCATTCTGATTGTGAAGATCAATGTTTGGCACAATCCTGTACATTGACATTCCACCATTAAGGTGTAAGGTAGTCCTAAATTCAGTGTAATGAAAGTGTTTGGGTGGCATCAGTTATTGTCAGCCATGTGCATACACAATGCAATACCGCTTACATTGGAATCCTTTCCGAACTGATACACCTAAAGGCAAAGTAGACTACATCATAAATTCCAAATTTTCATTGTAAAAATATATCACTGTTGCCCCAATCTGTTGATTTCTCTTTCCTAACTTCTTTCACTGCAGCCCTTGATAAAAGATCACTGTTTAAAAGGTTTTTACACTTAATACAATGTCTCTTTTGTTAGTGACTTGGTACAAGACAGAATTATTGCACAACAATACACTCTCTGCCACTCATTTGACCAATATGAAAAATAACCCGCTCAGTAGCCAGGAAATAATGTCTAGAAAAAAATTGCTCTTTTTATTTAATTATCGCAGTTGTTTTACTTTCTTTAATCCTCTATGATCTAGTCATTACATCCATCTATAACCTATTTCATAACGAGTTCCCTTACTTTGCAAAGGCACTGTTGGAGTGTGGAAATGTAAAGCTGTAGGGGATTTTCTTAAAAACCCAAAGGAGGCCAAAACATATTTGAAGTCGTAACTCTTGTGGAACATTGACTGGTTTGCAAGTTCTTCCTACGTTTTTGTAACATCACTCAAGTTTATTATTATCCTTGCTGAAGCGTTCATGACCTGAATGTCAGGGGGACAATGTGACCAATACACACATGCACCCACCCACACACACACCCACACACACACCCACACACACACACACACAGTGACAGGCAGAATGGTACTAATAGAGCATAAAAGCACATGCACACACAGCGCTAATCTTTAATGTTTCATCCAACACAAATGAGTAAATACACCGCTCTCACCTCTGGCCCACCAACTATCCCAGAAATCTAGCAGAGATTTGTTAAATGTTATGCAACCTGTCTTTCAAAACAGTGGGCCTCAGTCAGTCCCTTTACTTATTCATGGAATAGATGAATATTGATGCTCATGTCCTACTGAATGATTTGACATTATTCAGTTCCGAAAACATCCTGTCTTTGTTACGAGGGATGTCCCATTAAGTTAAACAATAATTCATCTGTTTTGATGTGGTGTTTTGGGAATAAATAGAAGGTCTTTTCATTCAGACATACAAATTCTTGAGAACTGCTCTCATTTACACAGCAGCAAGTTAGATGGAAACTGGCACTGAAGGAAGAAGTAGATTACAAGATGTTTCATTTCTCATCCATTTGCCTATTTCTCAAACCTAAACCAGGTTACAGCATGTTCACAGACTTCATGTTTTCATGATGTGATCAGAATGGGGCTTTTAAAGTACATTATAATGCAGATTGTTCACTTGGTATGTTGCATTGACTTTTCAATGGCTAGTACAGCATTAGAAAGCAGTGATGTCATGGTCAGAGCTCATGATGAGGGTAATTGTGACAGGATAGGATTTGCAGTGCACATGGGGAATGGGAATATCCACCAGATCGATACAAGAAAGCAGGCCATTGATCCAGCTACAGTTGGGTCCATACTGTCCATTTGCAGTTGCTCTCAGTATCTATTCTATGGCATATAAACATTGATTGTAGGCATACATATCGTCCTCAATTAATATTGTATTGAAAGTAAAAAAAAAAAAAAAAAAGAAAACAAACAAACAAACAAAAGAAACACATCGTTGTCCTTGCATGATGTTGTTGATGCTTTTCAAAAGGGCAATTTGATTTCAATAGTTCTAATACTGTTTGGTCATATTCATACATTCTTGTATTTTATTCTTTTGTGTGTGTATGTGTGGGGGGTTGGGGGGAGGGGTTACACAATCTGGACAGAGCAATATGCTGTAATTATCACATAAACTCATCATTTTAAAATGTCAACTTTTTAATTCAGAGAAAACGAAGTTGGCACTCATCAGATGCTTATGCCAGCTAAATATTAAAAATATATATCTCTAACAATAACAATTTATTTCCATTAATATTTTTGTGTAAGATGTGTTTAGTATATCAAAAGGGTAAAACAATGGTAAACTGAAAAATAATGATATTGTGGCTTGATTGAAGGCTTTGTGTTGCTATTGTGTTGCTATATATTTTGCATGTTGTATTATTGGTCATTACATGTCAATATTTCTAGTTCACTATTTAAATAAGGACAGACATGAGATTGTGCAGGCAGGGACTGCAGCCAGGGGAACCAATCAGCTCCCCAGGGTCTGGTGATGTCATCCAAATGATGTCAGAGCATACGGGCAGGATGTGCAGTCACATGGGAAGGTCTGTTACTTACACATTGCAAAGTAAGGCACTTAATAGTCTGAACCCAATAAACAACAACAACAACAATGATGACAAGGACAAAATAATAACAATAAAATTATGACAATATAATAATTAAAATAATATAAGCTAAAAAAAAAAACATCAACATGAAAACACAAACCGAAACAGACATTTGAAAGACATCAAAATACAGAACACAGCATGATAATCCTTCCCCTGCCTTAGGACTCTTACCATCTTTCATTCACAAGTTTTTGTTTGTTTATTTGTTTTTTCTTTTGCTGATGTTGTTGAGGGTGACACTGATGACAATAATATATTGATAATTTTATGGGGTTTTTGTTTCTACTATGGCTGCAGGTATTTTAGGTTTACGGCTGCTCTTAGGCACCGATACATGGACATGTATGAATGAAAGGACAGGGTTATGTGGGACAAAGCAGGAATCCTGAGAAGGAGGAGTGGATGTACTCAGTGGAATAGAGCCCATTGGCCTGATCCGAAGGCATCTGGACCCATACCTGGTCACCCTCCTTCAGCTCCAACACGGCACTACCGGACGCTTGGTCCATGTAGCCCTTCTTGTATTCATCATAGGTGTAGGTGGCTGGTACATTGTTCTTGTACAGTGCCACCCACAGGCTGGTTCCCTTTACATGCATGTGATAAGCAAAGTAGTAGACACCAGACAGAGGAGCAGTGAACATGCCAGTAGCAGTGTTGTAGGCATTTTGCCCATTGTACAGGGTCCTGTCGAACTTGATGGGCATGCCAGAGGGAGGGAACGGTGTGGTGAGGATGGCAGTGAAGGCTGGTGCTAGTGAGGCAGAGAGTGCACCTTGGCTATAAACAGGCCCCTTCCTGTCCCCTGGAACTTCATCCCCTTCCAGCTGTGACTCTGATGGCCCTGCAACAACTGTTTGGCCATTTCCCGGAGGACCCGGGGGCCCTGGAGGACCAGGAGGACCAGGGTTGCCATTAAGCCCAGCGGTGCCTGGTTTCCCTGGAGGGCCCTGGGGACCTGGAGATCCCTTCTCTCCCAACTTACCCAGCCCTGGAACCCCTGGCAGTCCAGGTTCACCCTTCAGTCCAGGAACACCCTGTGGCCCCATGGGACCCAAAGGCCCTTGGAGACCAGGGATGCCTGACTGACCCCTGGGCCCTGGAGCCCCCATAAACCCTGTCTCACCTTTAGGCCCTGGAGCACCTGTCAGCCCTGGATTCCCAGGTAGGCCAATATGCCCTCCCTCACCTTTGGGTCCAGGTTTTCCAATAGCCCCATTTGGACCAGGAATGCCCTTGTCCCCGGGGATACCAGGTTTTCCAGGGAGCCCACTGGGGCCTTGATCACCTCTGAAGCCAGGCAGACCCGGAGGACCTTGCGGGCCCAAGTCTCCTTTCAGTCCAGTCAGTCCATGTTTTCCTGGGAGTCCCATGGGGCCTGGAGGTCCCGAAGGCCCTGGTTGTCCATCAAGGCCTGGCTCCCCAACTGGACCCTCCATCCCCGGCTCTCCTTTGTCCCCAGGAAGGCCAGGCAACCCACCATGGCCCTTGTCTCCCTTAGGTCCAGTCAGACCAGGTTTTCCATAGCCAGGAGCCCCAGGATATCCAGCATTACCCCTGGGCCCTGCCTCTCCCTTTGGCCCCAATGGACCAGGTGCTCCCGGCAAACCATCTAGCCCAGGCTTCCCCAGCCCTGCTGGCCCTGGCAGACCCTGTGGGCCAGGGGGCCCAGGCTCTCCTGGCTCTCCATGGCCCCCTGGGAGTCCTTGATCACCTTTAGGGCCATTCTGTCCAGGCAGCCCACTTGGTCCAGGTTTACCCACACCTATAGGACCAGGTAGCCCTGCACTACCCTTCAGCCCTGGAGGGCCCCTTATACCTGGCGGGCCTGGCTTTCCATTTCCATTCTCACCCTTCAGCCCACGCTCACCTGGTACACCAGGACCACCCTTCAGTCCTGGTTCTCCACGAGTCCCAGGGGGACCTCTGATGCCTGGAACCCCAGGTTTCCCATTCAGAGACAGGCCAGCTGGGCCAGGGAGACCAGGCTGCCCTGGAAGACCTCTAGGGCCTGGTTCACCACGAGGACCAACTTCGCCATTAAGCCCTGGCATCCCCTTTGGCCCAAGCTTTCCTGGGAGACCTGGAAGTCCAGGTTTCCCAATTCCTGGAAAACCTGAAGGCCCCTGAGGACCTGGCTGACCATTGAGACCTGGTTTCCCCAGTCCAGGTTTCCCTGGAAGTCCTGGTGGCCCAGGGGGCCCTCTTGGCCCAGGTTTCCCTTGGGGTCCTGGTTCCCCCTTCACATCCATCATGGGTGGCATATCTATGAAGAGGAAAGAGTCATGTGGTCAGTACAGTAAGGCACTCCAAAAAAAAAAAAAAGAAAAAAGATAGAAGAAGGAAACCGATAAATAAGATTCACATCAACAGTTGTACTCTAAAGTATACATTATATGCAGTTTGAAAAAATGGTTGAGGTGTTGGGATTAATTTTGTTTACTATACAGAGGATCACTTTGTCAAGCAGGTTAGGTAGCTACAAAGTATTCCAGTGCTAACTGTGCTATCATTTTGTTTACAATCATTTTGTTGGGATAGGTGTTAGCATAGGTCTGAATTTTTTCAAACACCTCATATTGAAGTTTTGGAATGAAACTCTCCACATATATTACAGTTCAGTAAGTGTTCTTGAATTTAGCAGTTGTTTTTCTCTGTATTATATTACAACAATAGAGAAAAAATGAACTTTTCTGCTTTATAATATAGCTGCTTTGCATTTTACTGTACTTGGAGTTAGCACTTAGTAGAGTGTGTCTGTAAAGCGCAAATGAAGTGATTATGGAACACGACAGAGGAGAAGCTAGACAGAAGAAGCATCCCACACATCATCAGTGTTCTCGTTATTCTTCCCCACCACAAATGGGAAAATCATCACTTACTTTGAGCAAAACATAGCTAGACCACATACACAAGCTTGACTGACAAAATGTACAGCATCTGTTGATCGGTTTCAGATCATTTGCTGTTCCACTGACTCAGCCCAGCAACACCCTGCCTGCATGTGGAGACAGAATTGCTTGTCCCTTCCCTAATAGAGCACACCTCACAAATATGAGTATTTGGTATGTGTTTGGTGCTTAAGTCAAATATAATGTTCCATCACAACATAACCATTTTCATCACTGTGTGAGTTAGCCTTGTTTTGTTTTCATGGTAGAATACCATCAGTCAAGGATACATTGTTGAAATCTAAAGTTCAGTTTTAAAAAGGATCCCAGTAAGTTTGTTTGTTTGTCTGTTTTATTTTAATCCAAGGAAGTGTTCTGCTGAGGATGTATGTTTTTTTTCCAGCATTGCACAGCTTCATTTTCACCATGACTTCACACCTGGGAGATGCCAATATAAACACATTATCTTCTACTACTTGCCTTACTACATCACGCTAAGTACCTTACTCTAGGGCACCACATTAGTAGTTGTTGAAGAGGGGGTAAGCCTCACTTATTTTCTGTCTCTGCTCAAATTTTTGGCTACTCCAGGAATTCAAAGTGGAAACCTCTTCCTTATGTCTTCTACTTCAACTTTAGGCTACTGCCTCCCTCTAGTGGCAATCAATAAAACATGGGGCTTTTTGAACAAAAGTGTGCTAAAAATACCAGAAAAACATAAGGTGATATCAACAGTAATATGCCATTCAGAACGCAAGAATAAGTCATATATTCCTGGATCTCTGTGGATACATGCTAGGAAAATGCCATCTACCGATAGGCTTGATGTGTCATTTTTGCTTTTGTACTGTATGATTCAAATAAATTATGTTGCACATGCAATATTCTGAACGTGTGAGTACCAGACTTATTACACGTGGAGCATACAGTCGATGTTGCTACATTCAGCATACTAATTCTGTGAAAGTAGGTATTTTTTGGCCATATTTAATCATTATTTTAACAACATTTGTGATTTTCAGTTGGAGATGGTTGGGTTATGGTTGTGATCTATATAGTTAGGTCTAACTCCTATTACAAACATCCATCAATCTTTGTCAGAGCCACAGAGATTGCCAGGTGTCTTTTCAAATATATGTGAAGCCTATGGCCATGAAGAATGAGCGTAAAATACAAATTACCTTGAAAATGGAAAATATATATTGAACAAAACCAAAGTTTATAAATGCTTGTGTGAGCCTAATGGGAAAGCAAAACTGCAAGACAAATTGGAAATTCTGAAGCAAAAGCTTCAAGGTAGGTGCCATACATTGCCTTGAGCTTGTGACCGTCTCCAGTAAGTGAAGTACTGACCAGTTAACTTTTTGATATTTTACCCAGTGGTAATATGAACATCAAATTTAATCACCCGGAACAGGTTTTTGCATGGTCACCACTGACCACAAGAGAAGCCATTTGAAGCTATAACATCTGTGAAAGTGTTGGTCATCAAATATCTTAACCCAGGGTATCATTATGAACACATTGATAGTGTATATCTAGTATGTTTGGTGCTACAGGATTTTTTTATTTTATTATTATTATTATTTTGAGTCACATCTGATATTACCATATGTAGAATGTTTTGTAGCTCCAAACCAAATCAAGAAGATACTGAAAATGCTTTGTAAACAGCCAGGGGTAGGATTATGCATGGTAATTAAAGAAAAATAAGTTGTTATGTAGATTTCTGGAAAAATGACTCTTTGGGAATACAAGGTCATAGCAGGACCCATCATGACAGATCTCACAGCACTTATGAACCATATTTAAGATGTACAGAGGTATACAATCAGTTGGACAAATCGCAAGCTTGTCAGTTAAAAGTTAAAGCTTTTATTAAAGTTAAGCATGTATTGACATTTGTTTTGAGATTGACTGTTGTTAATGACCTGAAAATAAAACAAGCAACAAGGCCTGCTTGAATAATTCTATATTTCTAATGTTGTTGCAGTGTGAATCTGTGACCACTTGGAGGCAGTGTAAGCATCGTGTTCGTATGAATTGAACAAGGTATTTGTTACATTCATCTTTCTCCAAGTCACTGCAACACTTGATGCAATCCCTCTAACTCTAGATTATGTAAAATCTTCCCTCAAAACCTTCACTATCTCTGAATGATTCCCAGGAATATAAAGTTTCCTTCCTTGACACTGAACTTCCTCTGAATCCAACTTCTGGAATGTGTCTTTGTCAAACATTATTTCATTGTACCTGACTGAAACTGTGTCTGTCATGAGGGGAAATTTGCTCTGAAGTAGGGGCCTCTGACTGCACAAGGGACATTTAAAATAGGTTATATGCGTGATCAAGGGCCTCTGGCATTTAAGAGTCAAATTTGATAATGATGGCAGTGATAGCGTGCCATCACATTTAAGAGTGTTTCAGAGTTAAGTTTCTCCTTTTTTATTCCCCTCTCTCCATTTTTTCTTCCCTCAAGCCTTCTCTTCTTTTATTTCCTCTTCCCTTCACACTTTCCCCCCACCCGCCCCCCTTCCTTCACCCTCAGAATAGGCGAAAAACAGTGGGGTAACAGCATCCAGATGGTGGGACGAACAACTGGCCCGTGGAGCTCCACAAACAGTGGGCAATCAGGCCTCCATTAGGCCTCAACTGAGGATCTGCCAAATCCCGCTGGACCCACAGGGCAATAAGACACTCCAGTGAGCCCTTTTACTGCCTGAAGAGAACCAATAAACCAATGGCTTTAGTTCACAAATACATCTGTCCCTCCTGGTCCCTGGGATGGTCTCCATATCAACACATCTTGGACCGGGTTGTTGGAGACTTGAACTTGTATGATTTTGGTGTCACAGGAAGTTGTTTTTCCTGTGTGTGATGTTTCCGATCTTGACTGTGTAGTTTTGCATGCTTGTGGGTCGCGCATATGATCCGTGTCATGCACAGTTTGATTCAAACAGTTGAAAAAAGATCTAATTGTCAGGCTTCTGCCAACAGGATATTGTAGGGGAAACATATTGTCGACTGAAGATAACTCTGAAAAGTTGGAACTTAATTCGAAACAACTGACACAAACTTTAAGGAAGACTTTCGCTTGAGTTTGGGGATTTCTACATTCTTGAACTTATATCCTAGATTTGAAAACCGTCTAAATCACAGCTGTACAGACTTGTCAAAGAACCTATTCTCTTGGCAGTTTCCGTTTTGTGCAATTTCTCACATGTGCGAGGGCCTTGAGGAGTGGAGCGGCTATATGGGTCAAATCTGAGTTAATCAGTCCAAAACCATTATTATCGGTGCTTTCCCTGATCCAGCATAACGTTACCACTCTGTGATACTGAACTATCCGAGCTGACCTCATGGCCTTTGGATCAGGTTCACAGCATATGCTTTGTAGACTGAAGAGGTAGAATTTGTAGTTT
Organism: Holocentrus rufus; assembly: GCA_900302615.1. Taxonomy (NCBI): domain Eukaryota; kingdom Metazoa; phylum Chordata; class Actinopteri; order Holocentriformes; family Holocentridae; genus Holocentrus; species Holocentrus rufus. Next base: position 26,800 of record OMLF01035023.1, read on the forward strand.
GAGAGAAAAACTGCCAAAGCGAAAGAGAGACATGAACCAAAGGTAATATGTAACACCTCCACACGCAATGCTCACCAATGTAATGTCCCTTGCCCTCTCGGAACGGGGGTCCAATAGGCCCTTTCATCATAGGCTGCATATACTTCATTTGGGGCATGGGGGGGTATCCTCCAGCCAAAGCACGCCCCCCCAGCATGAGCAGCACGCAGACGGTCGCCAACAGCATGATCATCAGCCTCCCAGGCTCCAGACGTTACACACGAAGAACTGGAAGAAAATACAGAAGAGGGAAAGGGGGAGGAGGGAGAGGACAGCAGAAATGTGTTAATACAACTTAAACTGGATTAGGCTTTACCGCATTGTATTGCATATTGTAAAAGCTCAGTGGTCAATCCAGAAACAGCAGTGTATTGGTAGTATTCCTGGTTAAACCTCTGGCCTTTATGGTTTTGGGACAGAAACAAAGGAGTATAAAGGGATTAGGCCCAGATGCTATTTACATACACAGTGAGTATGATGAAAATTGTTTGCAAACTGCAGGTGCAAACATGCACAGGCATGACTTGTGCAGCCTATGTATCCTTACGCCTGCCAGTGTTTGTGTTGGACACCGACCCGTCCAGGTGCCCCTGCTGCCAGCTGCACAGGTATGTAGTATGTACTTGGCTGGGTCAGTGGTTGACCTAAATGGCTCCCAAAAACTGTGACAGGCAGGCCTGTTGACTTTAATTTACTTCAGGAAGAAATGATCATTTCATCCTCATGTTACCACTCTCAAATATTTACACAACCCTGGTCAGGTGCAAGCAGGAAACCACCAGAGGATGGTTGGTGTGTGTCGGCGTGTGCGTTGGTGTGTATGTGCGGGTGTAACAGTAGGTGTCCAGGACTGACTGCGACTGTTGAAATGATGTGTGAAAATGGCACAATTTCCTCTCCAGCTCTGCCCTCTGAGCCACTTTCTTCCGCTCTATTTGGACTGATGAGTGTCAGGAGCTTTCTTGTGATAATGCATGAAGCAAAACGTGATCCCCGGCTCGACCTGCTCCTTTTTAAATGCCAACAGTCTCTCACTTACATTACACAGGGAACCTGTGGCGAGGAAGGCAATGGTGCGCAGCTGTGACATATACCATAACTCCCTCTCCAACAATGCCAGAGGAGCAAACGCCTCCTCCAACTTAATGGAATCTTTAATTGCTTTGAATAAGCCTACATGCATTAAAGGACAAAAAGGTCTTTGTTATCCACTGAACTACTTGTCAGGAATTTTCTGATTTAACTGACAGATCACCACACCATTACAACACTACAGGGTTCCCACGCTATGTCAAATGTAAATTTCTATTATGTATATAAATAAAACATTTTTTCCCTCAAATTTCCCCTTAAGTAACTTCAAAATAAGAAAAAACATCTATTGTATAGGTTTTGTATCTGCTGGTTGTAACGCTTCATTGAAGCTTCATCACACTTATATCGAGTGAAATATTCAAACCCAAGATGCCATTGATGACAAGATGACATTTCCCTGTAATTCAGCAGGGCATATTTGATATCTTTGGAAATCTTGACATTTCCATTACAATTTAAAATAAAATTCTGTCAGTTTGAATGAATCTTGTGCATGCAGCAATGATGAACCATCCACATCCACCATACAGTGCAGATTTAAAGGTCTTAAAAAGTCTTAAAATGTATTATTCTAAGTAAGTACTGATTTTGGCTGACAAAATTCCATGATATTCCCTGACTTTCCCTGTCTAAAATAGGCTTTTCAAAAACTGCCATGCCCTGTGGGAATCCTGCATGCACGACATACACAAAAACAAAGAAGTAAAGTGTCAAGTAAGACATAGACAATGAGATGAGGTGACACTACAAAACAGAAAATAATACACAATATGCAGTCAAGAGGAAAGATTGCAGGGCAGGCTAACCACATGAGACACAGAATATGATGGAGTAGAGACAGACTCCATCACTCGAGCAAATCTGATTTTTTTGGCAATCACTTCAAGGATAGTAGTGATGCAACATAAAATATCACTCTCTAGGGCCAAAGAGGGAGAGACAGGGACACTTTTTGTATACCCACTCCCACTTGGATATTCTTGGTTGCTAGCTACTCTGTACTTCAAGTCATACAGACTCTGACCCCCTTTAATCCAGACCTGTGTCTTTAATTGTTAGAGGCATAATCTTCCCTTTGGTTTCACACTCATTTGATCACCCAACATGATCGGTGGCATCTCCCTCCATCCCTCCCTGTCTCGTCGTCTCATCCAGTTTTACTGGCGTTATTGATTTGTATTGATGGTTTGGCCTGGCTGCATCTCAGACCGTGACATCACACGTCTTCTTCGGCTTGCTCGTCTCATCAAGTGCCTGCTGAGCCATTTGGCTGCAGAGAGCGGGAGCAGGGTTCAGTCAGAAACAGTTAATGACTTGGCACCGCGATTCCATGAAAGGCGGCTGACATTTTCTAATTTGAAAATGATCTGACATTTTGTAGCTCGAAAATGACGTCAAATTACGCACACACTGAGACAAATTTGTTGCAGGAGCTGGGAGTAAAGCCGGGGAGATCAAAGCGGGCCTCGGCTCACGAGCGCTTGGAAAAAAGGTGTGCCGATTGCCACCATGTGTGTTGAGATTGGGTCTGTTTTGCAGCTTCGCTCTTGCTGTCGTTCTTGGTTGTTTGGTACAAGTGAGCACTGAGTTAGGCAGTCGAATTCTTGTTTTGCAGCCATTTACCAGTGTGTTTCTTAAAGCCCCTGAGCTACTTTTTTGTAATTAGTCGCATCTGTGTGTGAGGCTGTGTGCATTCATCCATTTATGCGTGCTTCTGTTCCTGTGTGTTGGTGAAATCTGTGTCAACACCAAAATAAACAAACCGAAAAAAAAAAACACAACACTTCCTTAAATGCTCATAAGGTATGGAGCCAAAACCAAATCCAGGAAAAACACGACAATATGATAGAGAAGGAAACAGGGAAAGGGATTTAGCGAGAAATAGAGAGCGAGACAGACGAGAGAGAGAGAGAGAGAGAGAAAGTGGTATTGGTCGTCCAGTGTTTGGTGGTTGGCCGACTGACTGGCTGGCTGGCAGAGGAGCTGGTCTGGGGTCTGTGGTTTTGTGGCAGGGGTAATTTAACTGCTGGTTCTGGGTGCCCACCATCCTGCAGGCGTCAAAGCCTCTCCAAAGAACCGGAGGGACACACACAAACACAGCCGCCGTGCACGCTCGGGGATCAGACGCAGACGACGGGCTCGCAGACCTCCACAATCTGTTTATCAAATGTTTTTGTTGAAAAGCTCTGCAGACAATCTCACGCAATCCTGTCTGGCTGGCCACCATGAGCCACTGCTGGAGCGAGACACATACATGCTTTTTTTTTTTTTTTCGCACACGAGAACACCCACGTAAGGGT
>OMLF01035034.1:3009-17143 GCA_900302615.1 Holocentrus rufus
CAGCACACTCAAACACATCAAGGCATTACTGTGCATCCACACAGATGGTCTCTATATACAGTATCTGTTACCATACTTCAGTGACTTAGAGTGTGTGTGTGTGTGTGTGTGTGTGTGTGTGTGTGTGTAGGGTTCCGTTCCTGATGGTAGGAGGTCTTCTGATGACAGGAGAGAGGATGACTGACACCATAGACTCCGCCTTCTTCTATGGCCGGGCTCAGGTTAGAAAACCCACTGTTGAAGACCCAAATTTGAACATACCCGGATGAGATGGTAGAATAAATTCTGGATTGTGTAGTCCAGAAACCTAGCCCGAGGGTCTGAACCTGGATGACTGGATCCTAATGCTTAATTCACTGCTGTGTTTTGATCCTTGTGCAATATTCTATTCTGTTCTACTCTATTCTATTCTATTCTATTCTATTCTAGATAATAAGCACAGCGGTGGTGCTCGCGGTCAGCCTGGTTCTGGGTGCCATCTCTCTGATGGGTCTCAGTCAGGGAGGCAGGGAGCAGAGAGACTACCAGGCCCTGGACAGAGCCTCTGTAATGGGCATCAACGAGGAGCTGAGGACCCCCGGTGGCCTGGAGGATCAACAGCAGCGGAGTTCATCGGACGGCAGCATCAACTCAGGTAACTTTATTCCATGTCTGTACCCTGGTTTTATTTTGAGTTCAATCAGAAGAGTCAGGTTGTGTGGTTAGCATCATCTCTGGATTACTGGTAAATTTAAAGAATACTTCAACCAAAAATGAAACCCTGATGTTAGTTGAAACACCGCTGCAGTAATGATGCAGTAATGCAGCTTCATATCAGCCTGGTTCAAAACAGTTGGAGTGAATGGAGAGTGTTTCTTTAGAAGTCCAAAAAGGGCAAAAAATCACTGTAAAATTACTGTAAACAGTCCAAGCATTTAATTGCGTTACAATTGCATTGTGTGTCCAGAAAATCCACTGTTTATCTTATTATCCCTTATTTTCCTCACTCATTGTGCACCACACCAACAATCACTACTATTGTAATGTATGTAAGACTATTAAGTCTTTTATGCAACAGTTACCCATGTGTGTGCACTAAGTGGACACTTTTGGTTAAATAGCTGTACTTGTTAGTGCCAAAGAGTCTTTGACCAATCAGGTGTCTTGGCTCAAACTGCCCAATTTATATCTGCTTGAGAATTTCTAGATATGTTTAAGTAAATATTTCTACTGTTGATCTTTTATTTGCCAGACTTCCACAGCTGCTCTCCCCTCCAGCCCATACCTGACATGATAGCCAGCACGCAGAGGGAACACACAAACACTACAGGTAACTTACACACACACACGCACACACACATACACACACATATAGTACAGTCACCACACATACACATAATATATGTAATACACAAACACAAAGTAACCTATAACCTATTTTGAAACAGTACCATCATAGAAGACCAGCTTCAGCTCACCATCTGGCTTTGTTTCGTGTTGTTTACCTGTGAATGTGTTCATGTTGTCCTCCAGGCCACGGGGCGGCGCTGCAGGACGGCCAGCAGCAGCAGAGCGCTCCGTCCCCTGAGCCGCTGAACCTGCCACAGCCCGGACTGGAGCCCCATGATGACAAACAGACAGTCAGACACGTGCTGCTGTGTCTGCTGCTCATAGTCAGCCTGCTAGCGGTGCGGATAAAACACTCTGCTACTGTGTGTGTGTGTTTGTGTGTGTGTTAGTTAGTACGGCTTATGTAAGACAGAGGTCAATTACCAAATTAGCAGGAGTAAAAATATAATCTGGCTGTATCAGATGCAGACACCATCCAGATGCCAAACACATGTTGATGCTAATGGAGGGTGTAAAGAAGGCCAATGTGTCACATCCACATCCAGTGTCTCAGTCAGCCTGTGCAGTTTTTTCAAGCATGTCTGCAGGGCCTGATTTAGTGGCATCATTTTGACGTGAGTGAGTAAGTTTGAAATGCATGCCAGCTTTGTGCATCACAGTACCCAAAATGAATCTATAAACAAAGACTGACTGGAGCAAATGTTAATTTTCTTGTGCAGGCCGTTCAGGTGTGAACTTCATGTGACAAAATGAATGGATTTGTTAATGGGGGAACGTCTGTCTGTGTGTGTAGAACCTGTCCAGCTGTCTGTGGTGGCTGTTCAACAGAGATCCAGGAAGACTTTACCTAGAGCTGCAGTTCTTCTGTGCTGTGGCCAACTATGGACAGGTACCACTCTGTGTGTGTGTGTGTATGTGTGAGTGTGTGGGTATGAATTTCTGATCCCAATTCTGTGTGAGCGTGCACTTTTCTTTCTTCTCTCATCTCACCACTGTGTTCCAGCAGTTTCTCTGTTATTACTGTATGTATATTATTTCATTATTATTTCATATTATTATATTATTCACTCCTGCCCCCCCTCCCCCTCTCTTTCCAAGGGTTTCCTCTCCTTTGGGATCTTCGGTCTGGACAGACACCTCATCCTCCTGCCCTTCAAGAAGAGGTGAGTTCAGACTTGACGATGATCAGCAGGTCGTCTGACTCGTTCATCGTGGTTTCTGTATTTGTTCGGAATTTGCGGTCTGAATGTCATTCAGAACCACAGAACTACAACAAAATATTTCTCTTGATTGAGAATTGATATTGGTGAAATTGGTATTGATTATTGTTGTCATGTGTGTCTGTAAGGGTGCTGGGCCTGTGGCAGGGCCGGGACAGTGAAGAGTTAAGTCCCTCGGTCGTACCAGAGGAGGTCAGACTCACCTGCACCCAGTTTGTTCGCTACCACAAAGACCAGTGTGTCCAAGACATAGTGCACACACGCAGGTACAAAAACTGTGTATGTGTGTGTGTGTGTGTGTGTGTTTGTTCAGAGAGACTTAGCATTTGAAAACATGAGAGCTGAAAAGCGATCATATGGAAAGTAGATCATTAAAAACAAATCAAACTCCCATATATTTCACTTTTTCCCTCGTGTTGTTTTTGTTTTTTTGAGTCGAAACCATTCAGCTGGACCCAGTAGAATGAATTCTGATGCAATATTAGATGTATTTAATGTCAGTGAAACTTTATTTTGATTTGTTGGCATTACCTAGTATGACATCTTGCTCTGAACCCGTTTTCAATATCTTTGCTTGTTACCTGTTTATCTCTGGTTACTGATCCCCTGTGTCCACGAGGCTCTTCTTTTCCCTACAACAAATTCAAATTCAAATCAGTGTGACCAGTGTCAGGCACTTCTGTATTGTTATACTATCAAACATCATCACGCTTGAAAAATGATATTGTACCAATTATATCCGATTAAGCTCAGATCAGCTGTTGTAAATCCCTGTAAAGCACTGTGCTGTGTGCTGAAAGTTTCATTCATTCTTTTAATTAGTTTAAGTTTTACAACTTTATATAAGTTCTAGTAATATTTTTAATATCTAGTGCTGACAAAAAAAAGCTATAAAGAGAGGTATCTGGTAGACAAACAGAAACAGGGGGAACAGGAGAAACTCTAAAATATCTTTAAAAAATGTAATCACTGGCCAAATCCAACAAACCTACATCAGAGTACATGTCAGGTTTTGGGTTTGGTCACTATTACATTACAGTGTAACAGCTCTAAACCTAAACTCTCCTACTGAAACATTTTGCCATCTTTCTAGATGTTTCAGGTTCTCTTGGTGCTTTTCTTTGCTTCTCTCCTCTTCTAACACATGTTGAACTCTTTCTTTTGCGTTCCTTTTTCCCTTGTCCTCTTATTTCTGATTCTTTTCCTTTTTCCATTTAACTCTTTCCTCTTCCCTCTTTCACTATTCCTCCCCGTTTCCTTCCCTTTCTCCCTCTTTTGTTTCCTCTCCTCCCCCCCTCCTCTGCCCTCCCCCAGTGGCTCAGGTGAGAATGTGAGCGCTTCGACAGGTGAATCCTTCCTCTGATAATGACAGGTATGGAGGAGGAGGAGCAGCAGGAGGAGGAGGAGGAGGAGGAGGAGGAGAGGAGAACAGTGTATTGAGATTGGGTGAGGACCGATATTCCCACCCCCACCAGCCCTGGTTCCTACCCCAGCAGCAGCAGGATCTCCCTCTGGGACAAGATCAGACAGACGTCGGGGCCCAAACCCACCACCTCCAGGACCAACTCGACCAGCTCCAGCCTGGGATGGAGCCCCAAGCCCCCGTCCCCAACCTTCTTGAGGACCAGATTTACCAAAACCTTGCTCACGACCCGGCTAACCCCTGCCGCCTAAACCAGCAACCCCATCCGCCCCCGCCCCGTCTCCGTCCTCACTCCCTGTCCGACGCCGGAGGCACGTTTCGGGGCAGCGACCTGGTGGACTGGCTGGTCGGGCGGGGCCTGTGCGCCGACCGAGGCCAGGCCCGGCTCTACGGCGGCCAGCTTCAACAGGGAGGAGTGTTACACCACCTCACGCATCAGTGCGGCTTCAAGGACGAGCCCGCCCTGCTGTACCGCTTCACCCAGCAGAGGGGGGACGCGGACGGGGCGGAGGACAGGAGAGGGAGGTCCGTGGCATGAGTGAGAGGAGGAGATGAAGCAGCGGAAGGTGAAAGGCTTTGATTTTTTGCTGCCTGCCAGTACTTGACCTCTCCTGACTCCTGACCGGACTTCTGGATTCCTTTTTTTTTTTTTTATAATTTCCGTTACCTTTCAAAAGTATTTTTAAAATGATGCTGCACTCCACCAAGCCAAGTGTGACAGAAAGTCTTTTTTTTCACCTTTTTCCCCTCCCAGGGTTTTTATTTCACTCACTAGTTAAATTGTTGGATTGCATGATGAAGATTGAAGAGTGTGAAGGACAAATGAGCTCAGTCTTTAAGGACAAGGTGCCATCCATCAGCCTCTAATCCCAAATGACACAGCAGGAGCAGGGTTCAAACCGGTGCCGTGTCCTGTTCTTCGCCACCTTGTTTCTTTGTGTGTTTTTTTTTCTGTTTTCAGACATGAAGTGAAATTAAATGTTTTTTTTCCAGTATCACAATATGCACGCTACGTCTTTGAACCACGACAGAAGTCCATGTTGACTCCTTAACTTGCATGATCGAGAAAAGTGTAGACTTGTGTTCTGCACTGAGCCTTATGCACTGACTGGACGATGAGGTTTTCCATGTGTTTTTCTTATGCAACCCGGCGGATCTTTGTCTTGTGATGCGGCTGCTGAAGATGTGTGTTGTTACTGCGTTGTGTAATGCCCTCACTACTGCTGTTTTGAAGAGTTACTGTTTGGTACAGGGTATGGTGACATCACTGAATGGACTCAGTCAGCCGTCGGTGGAGGCTGATTGTCGGGTTGTATTATTACCTGGATGTGATGTGAGTCCACATGGCGGTGAAATATCCTCATTAGCTTCTCCATGTTCCCCTGAGCTGCTAATACAGAATACAGGATTTGTATCTCTGCATTAACTTCTATAGCCTGGAAAAACACTTCCCAAAGTAACACTAGCACATAAACAAATGTGAACAAAGCGGATTATGCAAATATAAAAAAGGAAGTTCCATCCCCATTTTTTGTGTAATTACAATTATTTAAGAAAGAAATATCAAGTTGTTTCTTCCTGGTACAAGGCTACTATTCTGAAGTTACCTGCAGACGTTTCCTGCCGGATCTACTTTCCAGTTTAAATAGGAAAATAACAAAAGTTTCCTCAAAAAATGGGTACTGTGACTTCTTGGTCAGTTTTTCTCTGAATTTCAATAATGCTATTTTTTAAACCTACAAATGTGGGCATTTAAGTGAAAAATTTCCAAGTTGAGTAACTTCAGATCCAAGTTCCAGCTGGTGCCTGGAGGCTGTTTTTTGTCAGTGGATGAAAAAGTTAGTTTGCCGCCCTGGACCAAACCTGGTTATTCCACTGAATAGACTTCAGTCATAGCACCAGAATGGACCCTGTTTATACCCTGGAGGCCTGTAGCTCTAAGACCTCTATGCATTTAAATTTAGGGCTTGAGGTTATACACCTACATAAGATTGATACAATCATACCACTAATATGGCCAGTGCTGTAACTAAGAGTTCAGCCCTTTTTGGCATAATTTATACCACTGCACGAGCTTGTTATAATCGTACCACTGAAACGGACTCAGACACAGTTTGTACTTGAGTCCCACAGTTGAAATAGTTCTCATGAAGGACATGGGGCTGTAAGTCGTTATCACTGAGTTGAAGCAATGTCAAAGCACTACTGAACTGTTAAAACTGAGGGTACAAACTACACTACACCTGTTTTTTTTTTGTTGTTATTGTCAAGTTACTGATGTGTGATGCTGTTACTATGAAGTTTACAATGTATAGGTGGGATTGTGGGAGGTGGATGGTAATATATGCACACCTAAATGCCATGAGCAGAGACACAGGAGACCATGACATGCAGTCTGGGATAATTCCCCTGTGGGAATGACATGCATTCAAAGAAAAGTGGTACAGCTGTCGTCATAGATGTGATCTTATTTGCAGTTGATGATTTGTTTGTGCACGGCCAATTCAGACCAGGTCTGCTGAGCTGGGATTGAGTCTTGTGTTAATGCGTCACATCTGATTTACTAAGTTAAGAACAAGCTTGTGATTGGTGGAGCTGACCACAGGCTCTTGGGTTCCACATTCCCAAAATGCCAGAGAATCAGCAAGAACCAAATACAGTACAGTAAACGGTATAATGTGTGAAATAGGTATTTAAAAATAGGTATTAAAAAAGTGATAAATGCTTGAAATTGTATCTACTGTATCCATCTATCTGTCTCTCTCACACATAATGCATGAAACCAGATCATCAGCATGACAATGATTTGATATAATCTCTTCTCATATTACTCAGATTTCCTGACTGTTTTATTCCAAAAGGGGATATTTTGCATTTCTGATGCATTTCCGCTCGTTCCATTTTCCTGTCACAAACAGCTCAGCCATTTCTGTGTGCATATGTTGCCATCTCGGTGTCTTCGGCCAAATGACGCCATGTTTAATTCAATTTGCATCAAGGCCTTGTTTTGACTGATAGCCAAATGACACGATCGATTTATCAAGATGACTTTTATCAGAAAATAGTTGAAGAGAATTGTATGTGTGCGCGTGTGTGTGTATGCATGAATAAAAGTATTGTTGAAGTTCTATGTGTGTGTGTGTGTGTGTGGGAGGTGGAGCGACAGACAGCACAAGAGATTTTAATCGAGAAGGTGTGACAGTGTGTATTCTTAGTAAATAGGATCTGTGTGACTGTATATATGGTTGACTGTCTTGTTTGAATTGCTGTAAGTCAATCAGGTTCAATGACTGTGACCACAAAGAGACACAAATAAACTATTTGCATCCATAATCCCATGTGTTCCACTGCCATTACACAGTGTTATTTAAATTAATGTATATTTAATACTAGGCCTATATCTTGTCTTGCATTTGACTTTCCAAAACGCTGAGATGCTCAGTGAAATAAAGCGGAGTCGGGTGAGATGTTAAATGTTTTATTTACAAAAATCATCTTTGGTACACCAGCTTGGTAAGACTTGGCCTCAGATGAAGGCAACAGCAAACAGGCACCACAGGTTTTCCTTATAAAACATTTTCCTACACACATTCTGTTAGTTATGATAACCCTGCGCAGAGATTTATGTCAAAGCAGATTGCAGTTTTTTTTTTCTTGGTCAATGAATAAGAAGATAAGGTGTTGTAATCCTTTGAAACACTCAGCAATATTTAAACTACAATGTATTATTGATATCAGTAAAGTTCTTGGGTTGATTGGACTGTCTCAGCATTGTGCCGACAAAATCCACTTTGGCCAATGTACTTGTAGTATTAGCTTAACATGCTAGTAATATGGCACTGCATACATTATAGACAGTCTTTAAAAGCTGTAACTTCACACAGTACAATCAGCTTGCAGTGTAGTGATCAATTCCCTTTCAGATCAATCCAGTAACCTACAGTTAATAATTTAAATAGATGTAATGTTATTTTATGGTTACAGTTTCATCCCTATTGCAAAAACTCTCAATAGTTTAAAAAAATGATCAGTAAGATGTGATTGTCAGTTACAGATACTTTGGGGTTTGCTGTCAGAACAAATCTTTTGCAAAGGCAAAAGATTAAGCACTGCGAGTGAGCTAGTTTTGTTTTTTTCTTCTTTTTTTTTACTGTTGTATCTACTAAAGTGCAACATGTATTTCATATCAAAAGATGAAAACAGAAGAACATTCTGTCAGCTTTTCATCACAGGTCTTGCTCAATCATGATAAAACACCAGCAAGAGACTGACAGCCCCCAAACACTTTTGACTGTATCAATGGCAAACAGACTGACAGGTGCGTAAGCTACTGACCAGAGGAGGAGGTGACTGCACTCCATGGGTGAAATTTATCAGCTGATTAAAAAAGCTGCATATCCATTTTAGAGAATCGTCCTGATGTGGAGTTTATCAATAGGTATCTTTAAAATAGAGTGGGCCCACTTTGTAGAAACTGGACTTCCAAGATCAAGGACGTTGTGCTTGTGCTTTGAGTATTTGCTGTATTTTCCAAATGGTTGTATCTCATTTTGGAACAAACCTCTGCTTTTCTCAGAGCACTATCTATGAGTTATATATCTGAGTACATTCATGTGAAAATTCAGTTTTACAAAACTAAAATAACATTACATCTCAAAGTTACAGGATTGTTTTTCTTTTTGGTAAGAAGCTCCATTTTCACACCTGAGGACCACTCTGCCAAACACTGAATAAAAAATAATTAGAATAAATAGTGCAATTTCAAAATAATACCTTGTCAAACTTTGATTAAATTTGAGTAATTAATTCAGCTACACGAATAGCCATGGATGTAAAGTGAAAAATCACACACCAATCAACAGAACACATTAAGTAGTTAAATGCTGAATACCCACAGGGACAGAAGATGTGATCTAGACATGGCTGACTTCAAACACCGCTCTTGAGCAAGGCACTTAATCCAGCTGCACAGTGGCTGATGGTAGAAGACTGTGGCAGCTACCAGCTGCAAATAACTAGTGTAAAAGCCAGGTGGCTGGTGCCTGTGTGAACACAGCTAAAGTTAAGACAAAGGTAAAAGTGCTTGAGAACATCTCTGGGTAAGAGCAGCATCTTTAAACATGTTTTGGTGGCACTACAAGTGAGTTGCAGATATTCTGTGCTCCACACAAATGTCAAGCCTGCAGTATAGCCACAGAAGTGTAAAATTAGAAACATCAAGTGGCAAAGGTCCATTGTCACATCCAGTGTGTTTGGGCCTTAACAATTTTATCTGCAGCAGAGCTAAGTGGGGTTTCCAGTGCCAGGGCTCAGTCTACGTTGGACACAAGAGTGGAAACAACTGCTAGTTTACTTTATAAGACAGGCTAAGGTTAAGGTTAACAACAACCTTTCTTCATATCAAGATTCAAAATGAGTTTGTTATTTGAGGCAAAATTGTGACATGAAGTAAGTTTGGGCAAGCTTTGGTTGGCCGACAATGTGATGTCATATCACATCAGACTGTCAGTCAGTTTCACCAACATGACACTGTGATCACTGTGCACAGGACTGACTGTGTAATCTTTGGACAAACAGTCTCAAAGGGAACCTCGAGACAGCAGACTTGGCAGATGACTTGTGAGTGAATGTATAGTTGTCATTGTGTATAAGCATACTGTGTATGTGTGTGTGAGTGTGTGTGTGTGTGAGAGAGAGAGAGAGAGAGAGAGAGAGAGAGAGAGAGAGAGAGAGAGGTGAGTGTCCATGTGTGTATCCAATCAGATACAGACTTTACCTTTCACAGAAAACAGATATTAGCTCTATGCTATAACCAGAAAAAAACCCTGAATAGTCCTTCAAACAAAATACAAATGTCTAGCTTTCAAAGCTGAAGGTTTCTAAGCTTAGCAAGGCACTTTCTATGCAGAACCATTTCCCCAGCTGTAATTATTTTTACTTTATCAATCCAATAACTGCATTTATCTGTTTATTTGCTAGTCCTGCATTAAGCATTTCATTTACCTTTCATAGGGGTTATCTAGGTTAGCATTATTCCTTTCGGTTGCGGACCAACAAGGCAGCATGGATGAACCGAAAGCTTTGCAATAAGAAAATCACAGTTCTGTTGCAACTCAATGGAACGACCAGAATCTTAAGACGATAACAGCCAGGCAACATCTTAAAAACATGTAGATGGGCAGTGTTACCTGCAACAAGGCTGGGAATCCTCTACTTTATTAACATCTTAAAGTGTGTTTTTGTAACCTGTGCTACTAAAACATGACAAAACCCAGCATCAAGAGAATTGTCTTCCTTCCTAAAATAGCTAATTTTTGCAGGTATTGGGTTTTCTTTTGAAAGCAGAGGTATTAAGGTTGTGAAGGCTGGCCTATCTACAGAACATGTAAATGCTGCCTGTGTATCACAGCCATAAGCAGTGTGAGGGTTTTGGGAAACCAATCTGAGTCTGGTGAAACATGGCCTAAAACAGTTTTGAGATATTCTTATTCAAAGCAGATCATACTCCATGTATGATCAAAAAGCCCCTGATGTGCCCTTAGAGAAATCACAAAGCTGGAGTGGACAAAAAGGTCACATGTTTACCAGGCGAGTGAGTTTCTTCAACCTGATTCCTCTGACATGACGTCACATGGCATTTGGGAGACCAAAGCCTCCCCCTGGATCATCGTCTCTTTCGGTCCTGCTGGACCTCAGCCTTGCTGGGTCCGTTGCTCTCCATGCCGTCCAGCTTGAGGTGCGCTTGGCTGTAGCGTCGGATCAGCGCCCCGGGGAGGAGCGCCATGCAGGCGATGGCCAGGAGTTGGGCCAGCGTCCCCCAGGAGAAGATGTCATCTAAAGAGGAGATCTCTGACAGGATGGAGCCCGTACGAACACAGATGAAGTTGTAGGGGATCAAACCTGCAAGGAGAGGACAGAGCAAGAGCTGAGTGGGTATTTCTGTACTTGTGTGTGCATGTGTATGTGTGCAAATATGTCTGTGGTCTCACCTATGAGCACCGAGAAGAAGAAAATGGGCAGAGGGACGTTGAGGATGGGACAGGTGATGTTAAGGAACCAGTTAGGGGTCATGGGGAAGAAACGAAGGAAAAGAAGGAAGAAGAACAAACTGCTACGGTTCTCCTCTGCCTGACAGAGAGAGGAAGGGGGGACAAGGGAGGAAGAGAAAAACAGGAGGTGAAGAGAGGAAGAACGAGGGTAGGAAAGAAATCGGAAGATGAGGGATAAAAGGACGAGAACAGGTGGCAAGAAGAGTCTTGAGGGTCTTCGTTGTCTACCTGACCCAGCTGCATTTTTTAAAAATCTTTTAGTCAATCTTTAATCTTATAATCATTTCTGTTCTGTTAATTTGTTAATTGTCTGTTAATTGGCGATTTATGTTGATGCAGTGAGGTTGGCATGTTCTCCTACAGCTGGCTGAGCAGTGCCAACATTTTCTACTGCTTGACCCTGTGTGCTCTTTTTGACCTCTTTCTTAATTTCTTGTGCATTTTATGAACTGTTAAGGGTCTTTTCGCCTTGAAACCTTGTTAATTTGTGACCCTATTGGCTGAGATGACTAAAAACACTGTCCAAATTTGAACTCAGCTAGACTATCACCAAACTACTGCACACACACAGACACACTCCACTGCCCTTCCTTCCTTACCTTCCTCTGCAGCAGAGCCACCTTGTCAGGGAAGAGCTGAACCACGTATTTCTTCCCAAAGGCAGAGGAGAGCAGGAAGCAGAAGGTGGAGCCTGACGTGGTCAGCAGACAGGCCAACACCAAACCCTCCCACGGCCCGAAGATCGCACCAGCTAACATGTTCTGCAGGACAGACAGAGAGATATTCTCATCTTCAGTTACATCAAGCCTGTGTCATGTTTTTAAATGCCATAACTACCAGATGTGCCTCTTTCAAAGTCCATTAAAGTTCATTAAAACTGCATCAGCAGGGTTTGAGATGTCATATCTGAGTGTAAAATACCTCAAATTATAGTTGAAATAATTATAGCGCCTCCACCAGGTCAATCAGTGCATTTTCTTTAAATACAAAAGTACAGTGCCAAAATGCATTATTATCAAGTAATGAAAAAATCAGAATTGTGTCAATTGTGTCCACATTGATGCGTGATGATGTAGTCCTTCATGTTTGCCAATACTACCATTCATGTTTGTGCATGTATTTTATCATGTGTGTGAGAGTGTGTGTGTGTGTGTGTGTTCACCAGAAGAGAAGAGCCAGGTATGGCGAAGGACTGTTTATAGAGGTAGGCACTGCAGTACAGCAGCAGAACGTAGCCATGATGCTCTCTCTTATAAAACTTGAGCATCTCTGCCAGCTCCCGCAGCTCATCCAGGTCCGACGGGAACTTCAGCCTAGATACACACACACAGCACACGATTTGGTTATTGATTTCCCACTCTCAGATACTCTCTCACTGTTACATGTCATCAATCGGTGATGTACAATGCACCCCAGCAGTTATTTGTGATAGTTGCAGTTTACTTTATTGGTATACCCACTTTCCTCAACCTGTCCCATCTATTTCTACTCAGTGATTTATTTGCATTTCCCAGAATGCTTTTGTCAGTCAACAGAAAACAGGTGTGAACCTGTTGCATTAAGCCGAGGGGTTTATATGCAGGTGGAAAGAGCGATAGCAACAGTGGTGTGGCAACAAGACAACAAGGAAGTTTTTTTCCGGTTGGCAAAAAGCAACTGTCACACCTCTTACTCAAAACACAATGTGACTTCTGGCTGCAGTGCATTCTGGTCTACTGAGGCCACAGTGAAGAGATATCGTCTGGGATTCTTGGACATCTTAATGTGGTGATGATTGTAAAGGCTGCATTATTGTAAAGGGATGACATTTTCTGAGCTTATTAAACTCCTCTAGCTGTTCTATTATTTTCCTCTACCTGCTTGGTCATCATATCGATGTCACTAATGACTGTTTAACAGAAAGCTCTTGTGTGTAAATAGCTTATGAAAGCATCTACCTACAATATCATTACAATATCAATAGAGATATTTAGGCAAAAATATTGTGATATTTTATTTTGTCCACATCGCCCAGCCCCAGCTCAGATACCACAGTATAATTTGACCTTTGGTTGTAGCGCCCCCATCAGGCTGAACAGTGTAAATGCATTAGAGATGGCTGGACTGATGCAGCAAGATTTGCTTCATTTGGACTTTTTTTGGCTACTGATTATAGTGAAGCCCATCTGGTCCCGCTATAATCCCTAAAGGTCTGAAACAGGAGATCTCTGGGAAATGCAGTGCAAGAATACCACAGCAATGACTGCTTATCACCCAAGACGTAACCAAAATTTAAAAAAACAAAGATTTTAAGGATTAACACAGGAAATCATTACCAACAAAACCATTAAATACTTTAGGCTTTACTTATTTTATACACACACACATTCACATACATCAGATGTAAGTGTGAGAAAGAAGCGATGGAAAGACTACTTATATATCTTATATATATAACTTATAGACTACTTATAAGACATAGTAGATGGAGAGGGAGAGGGAGTGTGTGTGTGTGTGTGTGTGTGTGTGTGTGTGTATGTGTGGGTTTGATGGGGAGGTGGGGGGGTAACAGGATATGCTAGATTGAGGGACAGAAATAGCCATCACTGCCTGTTAGCCTAGACTTGAGCAGAGGGTCGGACGGTACACACACACACACACACACACGCACGTCACACACACATCAAAATCCCCCTGAAACTCAAGATGCCGGCTTCCTCTACCACCTGCCTTGACATTCAGCATTCCCTATTCCCATTGGTCGGTGGACAAACATGCTGCTCTGTCATTGGTCAGAGGGGTGAAGCGGATGTGGGAGTGGGCGATCTGACACCTGAGATTGTACCAGTGTGTATTTAAGGAGGGAAATATGTCAGAGTGGGCACTTTAATTTCACTTACGCATGACCCCATGAGATATATTCTATACACAGGATTTAAATCTTCAGATCATGTGGATAGACCTGGACAGGGGGAATGAACAAGTCCATCCTGCTTCAGAAACATTATTAGTCCTTCATGGCAAAACTGCATCGATCAATTTAAGTGTAAACACATGGTTGAGTCTGCGTGGTTCTCATCATCTTCCCAACTCATTGATAAATAGGTGCTTATTACATGTTGTGTGTCAGTTGA
>OMLF01035034.1:20919-31642 GCA_900302615.1 Holocentrus rufus
TCTCTCTCTCTCTCTCTCTCTCTCTCTCTCTCTCTCTCTGGGGGGCTGTTGACGTTACTGTAAAGCTAACTTACTTTAGACGTTTTCCTATCCTCTTTTTTTCTCCAACTATCATATTTTCTGAAATTGCCTATGACGGCAAAACACAGTTCATTGCATTGAACTATATGCAAATTTAATGCATTCTCTAGTTGTAGTTGCAAGAAGGCGCCACTAGAGGTCAGTGTAAGGTCACCATCCCGACAGTGTTTGAGCGTGGATGGCCATTGCAGATTAGTATAATTTACTAGTTAGTTGGTTAGTTAATTAGTTTTTCTTTCTTTCTTTCTTTCTTTCTTTCTTTCTTTTTGTAATCGTCATTAGTTACTCTGTAAAATTAAAATCTCACTCATTTCAGTATCACTTCATATTGTTTCCTCTGTAGCACGAATTTTGAACAAAAGTAGAACCAAGTTAAAAGTGAAGAAATGTTTTTGAGGATAAATAAAGAAAAGTATACTTGATAAATGAGCTAATTTAAAAACAACTTTAGTATGGCACTGTTATAACAGTGATTGGCAATACACTGTAGCAGCAACATAAAGATAATGTATATTTTGCCAATCTTCACTGGCTCCAATTCAAGGAAATATGAATAAATAAATAAATAAATGAAGAGTGCTATCATTATTGGCAAGAATATATGAAGCCATAAGGAGAGTGCATTTTTCAGAAATATCCCTAAAATTAGAGTGGGTTAGAGATTGCAGTACAGCAGAAAAGATGTGCATTCTGTTTGGAGAAAATCCTGAGATAATAGACCTCAGCCAAGCCATGTAGTCTCTGAAATCCCATGCTTCCTACAGTATGTCTCATTATTATCCCCAGTATGTGTATTTGTGTGTATGTACATTATAGCCTATATTACATTCCAGTCAGTTTTTATTCACATTTCTGTGTGCGTTTGATTACATAGTTGTTCATTTGTGTATGTGTATTTCTGTTTGTTTGTTTGTTTGTGTGTGTGAGTGTGTGTGAGTGTGTGTGTGTGTGTGTGTGTGTATGCGTGTGTTCAGAGTGAGAGGAAGAAAGAGCCTGCGCTTACAATTCACCTGCTCCATTATATATTTAATTTCTACCATCTGTCAGATGTGAAACATTTTCTTATTGTGTTTCTTTGTTGGTATTAGCTGTGTTTCTCTGTTATGTTACACTTCAGTTTCACTGTGTTGTAATCTCATGGATGAAAATTAGATGCTAAACTGCTCGACTAGGTATTAGCCCTACATATGAATCCATATATTGTCCATAGCATTGCTTGAAGGTCTAATCATATATGCACTATGGAAACACACTATTATTGTAACCTCTATTTTGGGCTTTATTTTTTCTTGTGCGACTGTAATATGCCAACACTCAAAACTACCTCATTCATACCAGTAGCTCTTACTTAGAATCTGAATCTGATATGAACTGGCATCGATTCGGAGATGTGGACCTTTTGACTTTTTGAGCCAAGACTCAGTGTCCTCTTTGGTATTCTGTTTGGTATGCTGACGCCCCCACTGGGTCACAACGTCCTGACTCACTGCAGGCCCCAAATTTTCCTCTATGGATTTCCCCCCTTTCCCAACAGGCTGGAGCTAATTCTGATGGCTCCTTAATAGTCAACACAGATATCTGAGATATACCCCAGAAGCTTGTCCTTTATGTGGATCACAGTCAGTGGGAGAACTCCTCCATCTTGCTGCACTCAAATGGAAGCTGCTTGGCCAGTAACACTTGTTAGGTATAGAGTTGCCTGTGGAAGTCGTGGAGGCGTCGCAAAGTGCTAAGGTTCCTTCAGCTTGAACTCTATGTACCCCTTTGGCGAGTCTTTGAGCTCGTGTGCTCCATGAGGTCATCGCCTGCAGACCATAAAAACATGACAAAATTTCGGCCCAATTAAGAGGTTCCCATTCCATTTCTTTTTCAGTCTAAGAGGAAAATGAATAGAGGTGTAAAATTATGTTAAAGGGATGGTAAGAAACCCAGTAAAAAATGGGTATTTTCTTATATATTCTTGTGTACTATCTTCATCTTCCATCAAGACCTGAGAGTTCCTAAAAGTCAATAAATGTAATTAAAAAATGAGGTGTGTTCTGATTGGATCGCTCCACTCTGACATGTAAAACTAACTTTTAATCCCTAGTAAAATCACACATTTAATTTAGGAGAAATGAGCTGATAGGCCTCCCTCTGTACAGAGAGGACTTTAGATCATGGTTTCTTGATGTTTTCACACCTAATGATGACAACAAAAAAGCATCTTGATGAAAAATTCTGTATTTTAGTTTACCATCGCTTTAATACATATCACTGTTAACTATTTTGCTCAGGATCTTAAGATTTACTATGGATTTCTTCATTTGCTAAGGCAGTTGTAGACCAGTTTTGAAGCCATAATGAAAGAATGTAAAAGAACTGCTTGCATTAACAGGTTCAGCATTTCATCATTTGAGTTATCTAGCATAGGAAGATTACTCCTGTGGCGTAATACATGTGCCTGGTTTAATTTTCAACATAGGGGAAATATTAAAAAAAAAAACTGGACGTGAAATGGCAACAACACTTTGGTGGTCTATTACATGTGGCACAACAAAGGCTTAATACCTTCCACTCTCAACATGAACCTGGCTGCTGTATCAGCCTGCCATAATGGCAAGCCACCTGGTAGTTTGGTGTCCAGGTTTATGCAGGGAACCCACTGATTACACAACCCATTCACTGACCCGCAAATGAGATCTGGTTATTCTTTTGCCCTGGTCAAATGTTCCTGAACCAAGATACTGATTGCCTACCAGCTTTAGGGACTCTGTTCTGTATCTGATCCTGTGCCTTTGGGGACTCCACACAGGATCTCACTCACTCATTCACTCACTCACTCGAACATAACACACATGGTTTGGCGATCCGCAGCTGCATCTGAGAGATTGTGGGGCCTTGATGTTGTCCTAGTAGTTTCAGGTGTTCTCATCAGCACAGGAGAGCATTGTGAGTCTTCTCAAATTGGAGTTACATCGTGGTGTGTGAATTTAGGGTGTATGATGTGACATGGCAAATTGCAACTGATTTATATCAACATCACTTTGAGAAATATCAAGTTTCATGTGTCAAAAGATGTCTTTTAATGGCATGTAATGTCATTCTGTCTTCCTCTGTGCATGTGTGTATGTACGGACGCATTTCCATTTGCTCTAAACCAGCCACACAGACTCATATCAGAGTTCAAATTTATTCAATTTCCTCAATAGAAGAAAATATTTAATAAAATCTCTAATACATAACATAAATAAACATTGACAACTGCTGTTCCTACTATATACACAAAACTTATTGTCTGACTGGACAGTGGAGAGACGGCGACAGAAGGGGAGATGGGAGGTGGTGCACATATTTGACATAAATTCACATACCAGTTCCTTGTAGGATACACACTGACAGAATGGTGCTATCCCATCAGTCAACACTGAATGAGATACAAACAAAACAAATGTTCCAGAGTGGCGTGAGCTGCACAGAACTGCAGTCTGACTAGCAAAAGCTAGTCACACTTCTCCTCTGTCGATGTTCATAAACAGTCAACAACCAACACTGGTCACTCTGAGCCCCTGAAATGTTAGTCTAAATAACATCACCTTGTATAATTATGACCAAGTAGACCCAGGTCATGGCCTATCATCTGACTGTGTGCAGGATCATACTTTCCAATGAGCAATGCTTTCCTGTTTGCATTGATGATTGATAATGAAAGCTGAGGGAATATGCTGAATGCTAGTAATGACTCCCAAACCCCTAAGGCAGCTCAGGTTGACTGCACCTGAACTGCTATGAAGGTCAGCGTGCTAAAGGAGCAGTCCACCCCAAAATAGTTAAATGCTGTTAAAATACAACAGCTATTGGCTTTTTGCCGTGTATTTTTCTTGTGGATAATTGGTGAACCATAGATATGATGCGATGTTGAGATTGTTTCAGTGCAGCTGCAGAGCTGGAGAGCAGAAAATGTTTCAGCTATCTTAAAGGTTTTAGTGTCAGTCTTTTGGTATCAAAGAGCAAGAGCTTACTCCTAGATTCTCCTCTTTGCAGTGATGTTCAACAATCTTACAGAGAAAACCCATCATAGAGGAGGCAGAGAAGCCAGTTTCTCCACTGACTGTAGCCTCAATAATGCAAAGCAGCCAAAAGACATGTTGTTCTCTGAATAAGGAGCATGACTCACACTCTTGCACTTACGTTATGGCTATCACTATTGCTCTGTCCATTTTCACGTATGACCCACAGCTGAAAGAAAAAAGTTCAGGCGACGTCTGTGGGGGCTGTTGTAAGTTATTCTGGGGAATGTAGGAAACCACTTACTGAAGTCAAACTGACACCACTAACTTAAGTCAAGCCACTAAAGGAGGCAACCCAAGGGTAAGTGGGTATATTAAAAAAGCAAATTACAACACTTCATCACCTAATATCTCCTAAAATGCATTGAACATAGATTGATGACATTAAATAATTGATTTAAGTTAAATCTGGACAAGATTCCTCTGGTTCACAATATAGTGCAGGCCACTATGTAAATTCAAAGCTTTATTAATGGCACAAGATTCATTTGTATTTCTTTGTACCATCAACATATAGAATTTGGTTTAACACTTTGTACCAAATTACCTTATATTACCATAAGTGTATGCCTTTTTAGCATGGGTGGTCCCTTTGAGAACCATCAGTGCCAGTGTCCATTGAGCTAGAAATGGCAACATATATAGTTGACTTAAATTAAATATGCAATCTTTGTGAAAGATAATCTTTTTTTTCCTCTCCAGTTTTTGGCTCTGAAGATAAATTTTTTCAAGCTGACTTGAAATTGATCTGCCTTCAGCTGTGGTTGTCCTCTGTGATACAAATGCACACATGTTGCAACACCCTCTGGTGGGTGAGGGTAAAATTGTCTGAGTTTGACTTCACTGTGTGATGCTTGACATTTGTGACGAGCGTTGGTGATTATTAAAATCTCAAAAAATCTCTTAGGATAATTAGAGAGACTGTAGAGAGAGTGTGTGTGTGTGTGAGAGAGAGAATATGAGACATACAAGGAAAGTTGTGTATGTATATTAGACATAAATCCATGTTATGCATGTTAAATGCATGTTAGTGACAGGGTATGGGTAAGTGGGGTGTATTATTTTATGACTATATGATAAAAAAAGAGGTTATAAAAGAGTTTATATAGATTCTTTGTGTCCTACTACATTCTGTGAAACACACTTGATCATCTCTGTTCCATAGCATATGACATCACAGATAAAACTGCCTTACAAAAGGCTCAGCCTCGTATCTTTATACTGTCGGTGTCCCATAAAAACCTTGCATCTTCATTTTGGCCGTGTTTTACTCTGACAGTGGGCACTGTCTCACACGCACAAAATGTCTCATGAATTTGGAACGAGGGCCAACAATTGAAAATGCATTGGAAAAATGTCAAAAATGTGTTGAAAATGAGTTTTATTCCAAGTGTGTTATTTGATATCCGTAAAATATGGAGGATCTAGTCTGTAAAGGTGTTAGCATTTATCAACCTGGGACTTAAATAAGTATTTTCCTTCAAAAACTACCACAATTTGTTTTCATTTTTGGCGACCATCGAAAATGTTGCATTGTCCAAATAATAGATATTTAGAACAAAGCTCTTTGATCATTGAAAAACTATGAGGTTTGTGCAGCACAATGATGACAGTAGTGTTTCAACACTAGAACATTTTTCAGCTCTGAGTGCATGAAGTGTGTATATACTGTCTCTGCTGTCATACAACCCAACTTGTGTGTACATGTGAGGGCCTGTGAAGTCAGTGTGTCAACGCTGTATTGTGTTACTGTCTTGTAATGTGTCAGCACCAATTAATCAAGTCACAGTCCTTGTTCACTCATTGTCCTTGGCTAATAAAAGTGATTCTAATTCTTATTATTCACATTTCTAAAATCTACTCGACAGAAATGCCACCAAATGACTAATTAGCCTACTACCAACGCTCACTTAAGTTTATTTCCAATTTCATTCTCTACAATTATTGAGAAATGCCAAGAGCAGGTTGTAGAAATAGCTGGAGAGTAAGTGGTGCCACATTAGAGGATAGATTGCGGTGAACTGACGGACTTAAAAGAGCAATTTTTTAAGGATTCCTCTGTGTCCCTCACTGACCAGCTCGACTCAGTAATGCAGAGCGACCAAGTGAGAGAGAGGAGGAAAGTGAGAGAGAAACAGACAAAGGAAAAGAGACTGTGATGGAGTGAAAATGGAGGGGAAGGCGACAGACACAAGACAGTGAGACACATAAAGACCTAAAACTACTGTAAGTACTTAAACTGGTAAAAGCAGCAACAGTGACTGTACAGGTGACAGACGAATCATTACAGTAGCCTCAACTTTTCCATCACAACATAATCAACAAGGGTTGTGGACATTTATGTTTACATGGACTAGCTCTGACTCTGGACTGACCTACAGTCAAGTACAGGGACAGTGAATCTAAATTAGTGTTTTGTGCTGTTGTCTTGTCTAGCTGCCAAACTGATCCAAATGAAAACACAAATCATTGGGACAACAGCTTGAAACAGTAACATGTTCTTTTTACCCTTATAAAATGTGTCATCACAACTCATTTAACAGGAAGAAATGAATGAGAAGATCCTTCATACAGCATCAACACAGCAAACCAACACTTAACCATGAAACAACACTAAATTGGACAATGAAGAGCTCTGGCTTAGTTGCATTAAGATTACCATGTTATGGCTACAATGTTCAAGCTAACAGTCTGAGGGCAATTAGGCACATATTTTAACTACAAAAACAATGAAATACATAAACATCTCAACTCTATGCATTTGCATTTCAAAAGGACAATTTCACAAATAAGGGAGCAAAAGTAACCAGAGACAAATATGTGGACGAATTAAAAAAGTTTCCAGCATTGAGATCGATGTGTCTTTGTATTGATGTGATATGACATCGCCTCACTTAAAGGACAGGTTTGATTTTTCTACCCAGGACATATTAAAATGTTGATACCATCGTTGATACCACATCCACCATGTAAACTTGGGATAAATGAATGCTTAAAAGGAGGAACTCCGTTTTTCTCCATGTGGAATACCAAAGAAAACAGCCTCCTTTAACGCCATGTTACTGCAGGTCAGAAATTTACAAGATGAAATTCCACGGTTGACATGAATGCAGCATTAGCCGAGTTATCAGAAGAACAGGGTGGATGTATACAAGGCAAGCTATTATCATAACTTGTTAGAGTTCAGTTTGTAACCACTTTTTGGGTGGACAATTTTAAGATGTGTTTGACTGTGCTGTGAGTTTCCCGTTTTCAAAAAGGACATTTATCACGGCTTTTGAGGCCAAAAGTGAGCGCTCAGTTGGATTATGTTGCAGGCAACCACAAGCTGCAGCACAGTGGTAATTTCTCATCGCTAAAGCTAGAGTTCAGGTTGTGCTGTGTGTACATTATAAATGATGAGTATCAACATTTTAATATGACCCGGATTGAAAAATACCCAACCCATCCTTTAACATCTCATCACTATATTCGCCTGAATCGGGTCTTCATGCCATTATAAACATTAGTTTGTTAAAAGGAACTCCCCATCCATCAGTCCTTTCCTTTGTCTTGATGCCACAGCTCCACTCTGAAGTTATTCTGCAGTGGCCGGCCAACCAGCATTTAATATGGCATTACTCCAAGACAGCACTCAGTTTAATTCATTTGGGTAAAAATGAGAGCAACCTATAGAATAACATGTCCACACTGATTTTACAAAACATTAGAGCCACCTGCTCCCTCCATGAAACCTGGTGAATCCAGGTAAGAGCCATGATCTTTTATTGATTATTATTAAATCCACTACAGTCGCAAAGGGCAGATGCATACAAAGGGGAGGTGAGAGGTTTAAGAAGAACAATTTGAGACATTTGAAAAATGGATTGTGTAACGGGCGGGCGGTAATCAATAGGGCAGGTGATCCTGTTATTTTGCACAGTCAGTGAATGTTTTAGTGGCCATTCTCATATTCTCATATACAAAGTACTAATTGCACCTGGTTTTAAATCACTGAATTAGGACCAATTTATCTCTTTCTTATTCCCCTTGTCATTTTATGCATCCTCTTGTTGTTTTTCTGTTTTCTACCATGTTGTGTTATTTCGATTCTGTTAACCAATTAAGCTGTCTTTGCTTGTCATATTCTTTTTAAAAATGTGTTTATTTATTTGCTTGTTTCTTGTTTATTTGTTTCTTTTACTTGTTTTGAGGTGAGATATTTGTATAAAGTTTTGAATTTCTTTATCACACCTGTGCAAATTGGTGATTTGCACCTCCTTTATGTGGTGTGTTTTATTTGTCACATTTTCATCACTAGGTCAGTAAACTTTACCAAACACTACATTACACATTAATGGATAATTCCAGTCTTTATGACTGGTGGTGTCATTTTTCTTGGCAAAATAATACACAAACTGTGATATTGATTAAAACTAAAATATTGAATGTCAGCATTGTTATTCATTACAATATTAGGGTACTGCTATACAACAGCAACAAGCAACTCGAGGGTGTGCTTTATGGTTATTTTACTGTAAAGCATTGCCTCGAATGGCTCATTCCTTCAGTAAACAGGGATTAATAGGTATGGGTTTTAACTACAGGTCTTAGTGTCTCCAGGAAAATCAAGGTTGAGCCCTTCCTTCCATACACAACCAATATTCAAACACAACTAAGCTACTTCTGTTCTTTTAAAGCGAAAGAGAATGGTGGAATCTGGTAACGGGATGTAAAATAGAGGGCTTGGTAACTCACCCTCTTGGCAGCCATATTGGAGGTCCTCAGCTCTTGGGCAGCAATAGCTTTAACAGATTGTGTGGAAACACGACAAGTACAACTTTGCAGTCTCAACAGAACTGAACTGCCATGGTTGATTTGTGTGGTGTTTTTGACTGGGGATGACAATTTTGCCACTGATGAATCTGAAATATTTTGTGTTTACATGATGTCAGCTGGTTCTGGTTAGATTAATTATCACTATTCTGCTGCTAACACATCTGATTTGCGTGCAAGCTAAGACATTAAGTAGAATCTACTATTGCTAGTGGCTAAGTACTCAGATGAAAACATTAACATCACTTGTTTTATTAAATTAGCCTGGTAGATGATTTAGCTAAGCAATGATAGTTAGCTGGCTAACACTATCATAAACAAGTAGTATGTTAAAGGTATGCAAAGATAACACTTTTCAAGCTACATCTCATAGTGTAGCTATCTAGCCAGATTTGTCATTTTCAGTGTTGGAAGTAATGCATTAAAAAGTAATGAGTTACTGTTATTACATTATTTATTTCTGTGGGCGTTATACTTTTCATAGATGCAGTAAAGTTACCAATGTAACATAAAGGTAAATTCTTGAGCTAAGCAACATTCGTGCACTTTTTTGAACTTCTTTGTGTAATATCTAACAAAACATTCCCCTTGCCTCTTCCTGTCTTAAAGTGATGTTAGAAATATTGTAATACCCAGTACAGTGTGCATGAACAAGCCAACAAAATGGTTAATATGACTCAGAAAATTGCTGTAGGCATTACTAGAAACATTTTGCATCTGTCATTTAGTCTACTTCTGCTGGTAATGTAGGCTTAGGTCAATAATATTTATAGACCTAATGAGCAGAAGTAAGCTTAGCAGTTGCTATGGGGTGTAAAGCAAAAGTAATGTAATGAATAGTGTAGCAAATTACTTTTGACCAGGAGCAATAAGTAAAGTAATTCAAAACATTTAAGTACATTAGGAGCAATGTGAAATATATTACTTTTACCTAAAACATTGAACATTGAACATTGAATTGAATTAGCCTATCGTCCACACTCACACCGCATCAATCTTTTCTTAACCCCCCCTCCCAAATTACCTAGCATTGTATAGTTTAATTTTTTGCACACATCTCTCTAATGGACCTCCAAGATGGTGCCAGCCATGGTTTCCAGGAAATTTTGTGATGCAACTGGCGGAACCTACAGTATATTAGTGATTCTTTCATGAGATCTAAATTAGATGGAAAGGGACAGACACACAGACATACATAGACATATAAGTGTAGTGTACAATTCGACTGTGAACAGTGTGTTAAGGTCTACAGTATTTACGTGTATGTGTAACCTCTCTGTTGCATCAACCCAACCTCATGGTAAGGGAGGGCTCCAAGCTACATTACGCTGCTGGGGTCTAGTTACAGTGTTGATAATACAACTAGAGCCCTTGGTAGAAAGAGTTGGGACAAACTGTATGACAGGTGTCATAGAAACAGAGCGCAAAGAAGTCCCGCCCACAGCAGAAGGGGAAACTATTCCACTGCTCTCCATTGATTTTATATATTGCGAGAAAAGAGGAAAGAGAAAATGGATTCAGGCAATAAGACTTGAAATGCAAGGAGGGCCCTGACACTCAGTATGTTCAGATATGCAGCAAGTATTTTGTCACTGGAAGGCCAAATATCCAATTGTCAGTTTTAGGTAAGATAACATGTACTATATTGCTTTTAGCTTAACAATTTTCAGAGTATAAAACTTGTGTAGTTATGTCACCTCAAGTCATAAGCTCATATGACTTGAGGTCATATGAGCTTAATGAATGTTATCAAAAGCACAGTGACTGTGGTTCTGCTG
>OMLF01035044.1:5375-19106 GCA_900302615.1 Holocentrus rufus
ACATTGGCCCACCCATATTGCTCCCCCCGTTGATGCTCTGCTGGCCTCTTAGAGGAGTTTGTTAATTAAGATCAGATGATTTTCATCCCCCATGTAAGGCCGCAGTACCAGAAGTTTACCCCCGCTTCCCACTTCCTCCACACGCACAAACAAAAATACTTGGTGGAGTTTCTAATCTACACAGGTATCATAGAGAAGTATAATAGAGAACTGTGTGACAGGACACAGCTAAAATAACAGCCTCTTCCATGCTTGATCAAACACTAGCATTCTGCCAGCCCTTTAGAGGTCAAAGTATTACTGGTCTTTGGCACCAATTCGCGGGTCAAAGTTCACCACAGTTGAACTCTAAATGAAGCTATCACCTGACTTAATTTCGCCACCTGCTGTCAATTCACGTTATTGTCTCACTTTAGTTTCTTGTATGGATAGGTAACAGAAGCTGGTTCACCTGGTTACTGAGTGCTGCTTACTCCTTGTGCTGTGATGCCGGACAGGCTACATCACAATACAATGTAGTACTGTACGATGCAAAGCAGCACATCAAAATACAGTCCAACAGAATACAATGTAGTCAATGTAGTCAGTAATAGTGGAAACAACTACTAACAAAACAAAATAAAAATAAAAGATGCATTTTCAAAGATTTATGTCACTATAGTTATCATTAAGGATGTTTTTAGACATGCAAAAGTAGAAGAACTCATTGCAATAAGTTAGATTCATTCAAGTTAAGTTATTCATGCTACAAATGCCACTTCTGGTTTCAAACCCACCAGAGTTGTGCTAACCAGTATAGGAGACTGCTGTGTAACCTATAGAGTTATTAGAGCCAATTCAAAAACCTGGGATGGAAAACGTGAATTACAGAAGACTCTGAAATGTGTCTTACCATACCTGGGTCAAATAGTATTTCCTAATAACACTTTGCCTTTGTTGCCTATGTTTGCCTGTCTGGAATACTAAACAGATGGGGTTTATCTTTTTAGTTGTAACTCATGACATTTTCATATGAGTAAATATCTGTTTTGATTGCTATAGCACAATACTGATAGTGGTGTTTGATGGCTCTTTTCTGGGATTAATCCTCTGCCACACAGGAAGTGATGTGTTTTACATTTCCATTTTTTTGGAATAAATGGAAGATTTAATTAGCAT
Source organism: Holocentrus rufus (assembly GCA_900302615.1). Lineage (NCBI taxonomy): Eukaryota > Metazoa > Chordata > Actinopteri > Holocentriformes > Holocentridae > Holocentrus > Holocentrus rufus. The sequence goes on from OMLF01035044.1 coordinate 6,534, forward strand.
GAGCAGTGATAGCCACCATTAACATACTGGTATTGATTGGCCCGCCTTGGGCCAATCAGTGTAATTACTTGAATTACTTTGAACTACTTGAAGTTTTTTTTTTTCTTTTTTAAAAATTTTATCAGATGTCTGACATTTTGAGCGTCATGGACAACCAAGACTAATTCACAAAACCCACCCCACTTCGATCCCCATTGTAGTAAAAAAAAAATGTATTAACTATTAAAAAATACTATTTGACCCATGTAAATGGCTAAATTTAAGTGCCACATTCCACTGCAAACAGGCACAGTGCTGTCACACAACACAAGACTTACTTTTCCATCACCACCTTGGCCCTCTGAGAGTTTGAGAGCGAGGGAGAGAGACAGATTTAATTTAGTTAATCAAATTCTGCTTCAGCCTTCTATGCTGATGACAGCTGTTATAAACATGTGTAAAACATTTCAAAGTGTAAAATGAAAGCTTAGTTTGAAGAAAAGCGACCCTGTGTCAGAATGGCTTGATGGCGTTTACAAGCTGGTTGCCCCCCTATCTAAGAGGATATAGTCAGACATAAAACAGCAACACCTGAGGCTCATACTCTCGCTCTCTCATACACAATCACTGTCCCCACTTTCCTCAGTGGGGACAGTGTGACGCAGGCATTTTGCGTTACCAATAAGACAGCTGAATATAGCAACAACCTGCCAGTCACTACTCAACCTATTGTCTTTACAGAGAGGAGTGGGATTAGTGGAATGGAGGCACTACCTATCCATCCACCTGTCTACCGACCAGCACAGAGGTTTAACTAATTACTGTAGTGCTCTGTATGTGTGTGTGTGTGTGTGTGTGTGTGTGTGTGTGTGTGTTTGCTGGCAGGGCTCCACTGATTTGTATTGATGGTGGAAGTATGAGCAGCTGAGGGTTGAGGCAGAGTACAGCAGAGAACATGTAGCAATGTGTGTGTATGTGTGATATCTTGCAATTTTAATATTTCTATGAAACGTGCCTAAGCCATTGACTATGGGCATAAAAGTTTAAAATGGGGATAGATCAATATGGATTGTGGGGGCTGATACGTTTTAACTGAAGCTGCTGACAGCCGATATTTGGTGCAGATCTTCAATATCGAAACAAGAGGGCTTGAATGAGCATCGATAATGATTCAGTGTGCTGATGTGCATCCCTTTAAACATTTTTTCAGCTGTGGGTCATGTTTTCAGGTCTGTATATCCCCATTCATTTTGAACGCACACACACTCCCATAGAGGCGCACATTGTCAAAACAGGGTGGGAGCTGACTGGTCAAACCTGGAGGACCTATTAAACTCGCATGGAGCAGCAAATACCACTATATGTGTAAAAATCCTAACTCAGTTTAAACTCCCTCAGCAAGGCTGAGACTGCTGGGGGAAGCTACTTGAATGGGGACTGGCAAGTGGGCTTCCTATCAAAGAGGTTCAACTGCTGTGGTGGAAGGACAATATTCTCATCCACATCAATTTTGTTCAGTGGGATACTGAAGGCTGCATTCTTTTCTGCATTCATATTGCCCCGCTTCTGTGTCAATGATGTGGCAACATGTCCATCCCTGGGGGAAGGAGAGGGGTCCTTGGCTGAAGAAGTCATGACTTGAAGACGTCTCTCCAGCAGCTTGGTGGATGACAAGCTGCAGCACTAGCAGGCATTGAGATTAGCTCTTGAGCATGCTTCACACCAATGGGCATGGTGCACAGGTGCGAGCTGTAGGAGCCACACACTGCTGGGCAACGGCATTCCTTCAACCCCCAAACAGGGGACGGAGGTTACTGGCTACTTTAATGGAAAACCAGGGGGACGGGATAATGGAGGGCTAGCAGACAGGGGCGAGGTGGTGAAAGTAGCTCATCAACCTCACTGTCATGCGCAATCCGCATGATTTGGCAGGCACGAGCCATGCAAAGGTCTCTGCAGGGTAGAAGTGGGCATTCCTCAATCATTGTGGGTGCTCCCACACCAGGGGCGTTCCTGCACCCTTACACATGATAGGTTAAGGTCGGGGTTAGGGTTGGGGTTAGGGTTAGCCAATTGCACCTTAGGCTGTAGGAGCTCCCACAATGCTCTGCAGGGACCCCTTACTCAGGCGATTAAGCATAACTTGGTAGCTAGGAGGCTAGTTAGCAGGGGGGAAGGTCAACAAGGTCAAGTGCTTGGACAAGCTAATTTTGTCAGAAGGGAGGCAAGTTGGTGGGGTCGCGAGGGGGAGCTAGCTAGCAGAGGCTTCTAAGCTAGTATCAGTAGTTAATGCTAGTGAATCCACCACAAAACATTGGCTCACCATAGAAAAGACACGGCCTATATTCTGAACCTCAACAGCACATAAGCATAATAATAGTTAAGCAGGGGCAGTGCAAGTGATTTTCTTGAGGACGCGCAGAAGTTTATATAGGGAGGAAGGGGCTCCCTCCCCATATATAGACTCATCACACTGCACTGATGACTGTCACAGACAGACATGGTGCATACAAGCCTCCATGGTCAAATCACTGGAGAGCATCCTCCAAAATGAGGTTGAGATACCGAACTAGAAGAGCTACACTAGCACTACTGGTATGTATATACAATATAATTGGTTTGTATAGAAAAACATTGATTGAAAAATATTTTTTCTGCATTTATTATTAAAAGTATTCATTATTCATTTTAGGAATGGCATTTATCTGTTTCTGCAAATGAACTCTTCAAGTATTCATAGTTTCCCCGATAGTTATAGTTATTGAAACAGCATTAAGACCATAGGAAACAAAAATTCTCCTCTGAAACCGACAATGATGTTATTGGAATGGTACATACATCTAATCATAGCTTAAAAGAAGCCTACTATATATAGTTGTAGAAGACACTTGAAATGTATAGCTCAGTGGAGGAAAGAACGACAAAGCTTAGGCTTGAGGGCACATGCTTTTTCCATCAGAATGTTTGTATATGCATATGCAAGAGAATGACCTGTTGATCAATATGATTCACCTGAGGGGTTAACCCGGCCATTGTAATCTATGCTGATTCATGCATTAATCATGCGTGTGATGATACTGTGTGTCTTAAGGTATGCGTAACCAGAGACTCCTGCTGTCCTAAGGGGGGTTTGAAAGCAGCAACCCCAACACTGAAGCCTCCCTTAGGGTTTACAGCTTCTTTTTCCATCTATACTCTGGAACTATGCACATAAAGCAACTGATGATCAATTGCACTACTAGACATGGCTAGGGGACTGGCCACAAGTCCTGTTTAATGATATCTGTGACAGGGAATATATCAATGAGTGTGTATGGAAGAGTACACATTCTCCAGTGAAGAGGAACATAGTCAATATAAGGTGAGTTTGTTCAAATTAAATGGATTTGCATAATGTCGGTAAGGTAAAAGTGCCATTGGTTTTGTGTCAACTTGTGCTACCTGTACGCCGAACATGAATGAAGCATACTAGCAAGAGCAGATCTGATAGATTATAAACTGTAGATCGCATATGTTGCATCCCATTTCAAGTCAAAAATATGTAAGTGAATAGGTCTGTCTGTGTCCCATCATTAAGGCATAGTGGGCTTACAATCCATTGATGATACTGTATTGTATCATCCTACTAAGATTGTAAAAGGACTTTCTATTTTTAAAGTCTGCTTCATGACCTACCATGGTGGAAAAGCCTTTGCCAAGGGCACACTAAAATTTTCAGTTGATTTTACAAGGACATGCATTTATAGACAACACCACATTGGAATGATTTCTTTGGTCAAACATCTGATTAATTAAAAACACTGATTAGCTGTAATCCTTGAGGAACCTCCGTAGACCACACTATCTTATTTCTAAAATGTCAACAGAGAAAGCATCAGTATTGACTCATTTGAACTGCTGTGTACCTGTAAAAACAAAGCCATATGCGGTTCATCCATGGACTGTATGGCAGACTCAACCAGCTTGATTGCTGCCTCCAGGTGATCACCATGGTGACGAATGAGGGAACGTACGTATTTGAGCTTATCGTCCTGTTGTTGGCCAATTCGGCCCACCAGATCCCTCTTCCGCTCCTCCAAGATGGCCACCAGGCTGTCAATACGGTCGACCAGCTGCTCTCTCTGTCGTCGACCGTTCTCCTGAGACAATGAGACAGAATTATTTCTTTCTTTACAAAGTTACAGTGTTCTGGAAAATAAATGAATGAAACATTTGTTACGGGGGAGACTTCCTCTGTTCCACAAATCTCTGCTCACTGGAACCGAAATAGGTTAACACTCCTCTTTGTAACAGTATTATTCTTGACAACTGATACTGCCTGGTGGCGATACCATAAAGAAAGATTAATAGGTTATCTGGCAAACCATAGGTTTAGGCCTGAATGTTCCATATCACGAAAATGGCTCACTTACAACCCTGCTTGATCGCCATGGTAACTTATGGTGGACAGCTAACCTACTGCAGGCAGTTTATGTTAAGCCTTAGGGTCTAAGACACCACCCTTATTCAAGCCAGCAAAGAAAACCCAGATATGTTAAACTTGCATCATAGTACAACCCCTTGCTCAGCATAATCCAGAAAACATATCAAACACAAAACATTACATTACTGCATTACCACAATGAGTAAAATCAGGTTAGTAGCCACAAGGAGACCATGGAGGAGGGAGAGGTGTCATGGTTTAGCAAGGTAGTGGACCCAAATGCAAGAGATACAGGCAAGCAGGAACTGAGGAGTTGGATAATACAATTTAATGATGAAATGCAGGTTTACCACAACAGGGGAACACAGGGAATAAGGGACTAGGAACGCAGGCAGACAGGGAGACAGGACTGAACAAAACTGAACCAATGAACCGACAAAACAAATGAAACTGGCAGATATAAATACACAGGGAACTAATCACAAGAACAAGACACACCTGGAGTGGGGAGGCACTAGGAACAGGAGGGAAACACTGGGATTGGTTAACAAGGGAGACAAGGAGGGTGTGAGGCAACAAGACCTGGGCAGGACTGACGAGACTATATGCAGGGCAGGTGTAGAGGTGAAAAAGGTACCTGGGGAGAGAGAGGGAGCCACACCCGCGTCACACACAGGCGAGGTGGAGACACAAGGAAGCACAAACACAAAGGAGAACAGACAGGACAGGAACAGAAAACCAAAACACAAGACTATAAACATGAATCCAGAAAGTAACATAAGTGTGCAAAATACAGAATTATGACTAAAGGAGTAGCTTTGTAAAGAGTTTGCAAACCTATGGCTGAGTACATCAGTAATTTGAGCTAAATACCATTTTTCCAACTTACCCAGACTGAGACAATGTTCAATACCATTTTCACCTCTGTATAGCCACTGGTTCAGTTCCTATGGGTAGCATTTCATGTTAGCTTAGCATAAAGACTTGAAGACTACAAGAGTCATAAGCCAAGCTCTGTCAAAATGAAAAAATAAACCTTACAGCAACTCAAAACCTGTCTTATTTAAACGATGTATCATGTGTTTTTGAAATACAAGTCTTGGAATAAAGAAAAAAAAAAGTTTTTTTTAAGGAGAAGTTAGATGGTAGGAACGACAACCACTGAAGACAGATGGGAAGGATGGATGTGTTCAGTGGTCATACTTCCAACCATCTAACTTCTCTATCTAACTTCTGCTCTGGCTTTGGAGTTGCTGTAAGGTTTATCCTCAAATTTTGACGGAGCTAGGCCAATGACTCCTGTAGACTTCAAGTCTTTATGCTAAGCTAACACTAAATGCTACCCATGGGAACCGAACCAGTGGACTGCCTTTTCACTATACTGTCCTCCTTGAGGTGTAGCAACCACAATTCAACAGCTAGCCAAACTCCACTCACAAAAGGACATGAGAGTCAGGATGTAGCGTTGAAGCTCCGGTAATTTAATGCAGACTCTTTAGCCTGAGGATGTGAACATGGAGCGAAACTGGAATGGCAAAATACAGCATAATCACTAAATTAATTATACAAAGGTAAGCTTTTAAGTGCACAACCAGCATATTCTCATAATCAAAGAATTAAGCCATCAAATGCCAAAAAACAATACAATAGATAGTTTCTACTCTAATATATGTTAAACAGTTCCTAAACACAGCATGAAGACATGAAATGAAATGCCAAACATTGAAAGAGTCAGCATGACTGAGTTAAACACTTGCCTGCAAATAATACAAAGCATTTACCATTTACAATCCAAAGTTACAATGTTCACAAAAGTTTAATTAATATAATAATTGAGCTGATTATAGATGAATTCCAACTTACAGGCAATGCTTTCCAAGGCACAAACAACAGGACAACAGCAGACAAACCCTTGGTTACCTAGTGTGGCTGGAGAAAACTGAGGCATGAGGCCTACAGGTGCTTTATCCCCTCCTACTCCCCCCACTTCCTGTTACAGCACTTCCTGTTTCAGGAGGGTGTGCAATACCCCAAGATACCAAGAGAGCACACTCCCCGCCTGGCCCTTTGGGGTCACTATCAATTCATTTATTGCTCTTGTCCCCTTCTGGCAGCAGAAAAATGATCTGGGAAATGGGTCTCAGGAAGGTCCTTGGGTTTCCCTGATTGGTAGTCTTGAGCTCAACCTTGTGCACCTTGCCATCAGTGCTAGGGAAAGCCAAGATGACCAATGCCATAGGTCACTCATTGCCTGAAAGTTGATCAACCTTTAGAAGCACAATGTCCCCCACTTTCAAGTCACGGTGAACAACATTCCACTTTCGCCGGCTCGGAAGTGTGGGGAGGTACTCTCATCTCCAGCTTGTCCAAAGCCTGTCGGCAAGTCTCTGTACCTGCTTTCATGGACTCCTGAACAGATCTGTGTCTGTGAAGTTCCCAGGTGGAGGAGGTACACCAACCTTTTGGGTGAGCAACATCACAGGCAAGAGGATGAATGCTGAACCAGGGTCCATTGAAACGGGGATAAGGGGTCTGGCATTTAAGAAGCTGAGACCTCAGCCATAAGCATGCACAGTATCTCATGGGTAAGGTGGGTTCTTCCCTCCAACAACATACAATCAAGGATCCTACAAGCCACCCCAATCATTCTCTCCCAGGAACCCGCCATGTGAAAAGAATGGGGAGGGTTGAACTCCCAACTGCAGCCTTGTTCACTCAGATACCGCTGGACGCGTGGGTCTGGTTTCCCTTTGCTCAGTCCCAGCTCCTTCGAGGCAGCAATAAAGTTTGTACCACAATCTGACCGGAGACGTTTAGCAGGTCCCCGGGTGGCAAAAAAATGTCTTAGTGCGTGTATACAGCTTGTGGCATCCGTGGATTCAATGATTTATATATGCACAGCCCTTGTGCTCATACAAGCGAACAGGATCGCCCAGTGCTTACTGAATGTTTGACCTCCTCTTGTACGTCTGGCAGTAACTGACCAGGGGCCAAACACATCTAACCCCACATGTGTGAAAGGAGGATCCATGCTTAGGCATTCGGGAGGTAAGTCTGCCATCTTTTGTTCCTCCATCTTGCCACGTAGCTTACGGCAGGTGACACAGGCATGTAGGATGGAACTCACAAGCCTCTTAATCCCGACAATCCATAAGCCAGCTTCCTTGAGGGCCCCCTCAGTGAAGTGACGGCCTTGGTGTTTCACCTGTTCATGATGATGATGAACCAGCAGAATGGAGACGGGATGATCACTGTTCAGCGGTGGGTTCTTGAGCCACAACTTCGTTATCCAGGATGGGACTGAGCTTAAAGAGAGAGCTGCTTTTAGAAACATTTGTCCCATTGATCAGTGCTGTGATTTCACCTGGGAAGGTTTCTGCTTGAACTGACTTGATGATGACCTGCATTGCTTGACTCAATTCATCTGGGGTGTGGATACTGCTACACCAATGCCAACCTCTGCAACAACTGGGCTGACTAGCAGTCCAATACGAGCATGCCACATGGATCAGGAGGGCCACTGCTCTGACCAGTGAGCCCCAGGTGGAGAATCACCTGAAACAATCGGTGGTGAGGCTTCCAGTATGAACCTCAGTGTTAAAGCTTGTCAGCTGTGGACGTATTTCCCTGTCAATCTCCAGATCAACCAGCTCAAAGGACTCAGGCATTCTTTGACAGATGTTGTCTGGCTTGTGAAGAAAGGTCGGTCCAGAGATCCAAATTGTCTCAGCCAGACGAGAAGCTTGCACTGACCTGGAGGCAAGCATGGAACCATGCATGTGCGGGATTGTGTTTGATGGGTATATAGAACTACTGTTCTGGTTTTGTTGACTGGCGGATGTGCTGAATCCTGTTATGCACATATACGTAGAAGCGTTTGGTCTCATTGTATAAATACCCCAGAACGACTTTGCTGTCACAGTAGAACTTGACATTGTCTGGTTCAAGATTTATTTCTTTTAGGATGAGCTCCGCCATCTGCACTGCCAAAACTGCCCCACATAATTCCAGCCGGGGAATAGTAGGCTCAGGTAGAGGAGTGAACTTTGCCTTCCCCATAATGAAACCCACATGGATCTGCCCATCTCTATCCGTCACTCTGAGGTAGGCCACTGCTCCGATGGCCTTGGTGGACGCATCTGAAAACACACACAGCTCTGTGTGTTCTGCCTTGGAGAGAGAGGTTTTGAGGTATGGGCACAGAATGTACAGTTGCCTCAAATCTTGAAGTGAATCTCTCCACACTTGCCATTTGATCATTCTGTCCTCCGGAAGTGGCAAGTCCCAATCATAGGTGTCCATAGACAGCTCCCACAGTAGGGCTCTCCCCTGAACAGTCACAGGGGCCACCAGTCCAAGGTGGTCGAACAAACCATTCACTATGGACAGGACCCCGTGCCAAGTGAAGGGCTTGTCCCTGTCTGCCACTGCAAAGGTGACTGTGTCCATCGCTATTTCCCAGCACAGTCCCAGACTACGTTGCATGGGTGCAGTGTCTTTGCTGAGGTCAAGATCTTTCAAACCCTTTGCATGATCTTCTGGATGAAAGATGAAAGAAGGATATGAAGTGTGCATATTCTATTCTCCCTGAGGAAGGCCATTCTTTCCTCTAACGGATTTGCTCTGAAGCCTCTGCATCTTCTGAGAGGGTGTGGTTTGTTGTGAATGGGGCAGTTTCTCCCTGGCCCGGGGCTCTTCTTCCTTGTAGCATTCCCACCAGGGTCCTCTGCTGCAGAGACATCAGTTTTCTGAACAGATATGTGAGGCTTACAGGTGCTTTATCCCCTCCTACTCTCCCCACTTCCTGTTACAGAATCTTGGGGTGTGCAACACCCCAAGATACCAAGAGGGTGCCAGCCAGAACTCAAATGCCTGGAGGGCAGAACAACAGAGGTGAAAATGGTATCAAACATCTTGTCTCAGTCTGGGCAAGTCGGAAAAGCGTACTTTGCCCAAAACATTGGAATATTCCTTTAATGATACCTTGTTTATCATCATTTGTACAGATAAAACAGGATTTCCACCCATTTTTAGGGTGTTCTGGGTAAATTTGGCATAGAAGTAATTCACAGAGCAGTATATTATTTTAATTTACAACTAGTTCACATTACTCACTGGTTTATTGAAATAAGGGTGCTTGGCGTACTGGATCCATGCCAAATTGAAAAGTGGACTCTAGGAATTTGTAAAGTATATGAAGTATCAAGTTTTATAAATTGTGTGCCTATAAGCAAGACAACTTTGAACTGGCGATTTTTTAGTTTTTGGTGTTTGATGTAACCTCTATGCAAGAGAGAACGGCCTGTTTATTCTTTATCAACTCTTGCACATAGTTAATTTAGGAATGGACTTTTTTGGTAGAGGAAGGAAGGCTGAAGAACAAGGAAAGCTGATGTTGTGGAGTCAATTGTGTGTGTGTGTGTGTGTGTGTGTGTGTGTGTGTGTGTGAGTGTTCTAACCTCTATTGTCCGGCAGATCTCTTCCATTTGTGAAATGAGCGCCTGGGTGTGGTCATTAGTAGCTACCAAGATGGCAATGCCGTCACTCAGTTCAGTCTGCAAGCAGTCGGGACATCATTGATATTAATTAGCCACCGACTTCACTGTGAAACTTACAGTGGAGGGTAGATTTCCTCTCAGATTTTATGTAGTCTAAACCAATAAAATAATGGCATCTTGGCTTTGAGTATTTCATTCAAAACTCAAAAGTGTGATTAAGCTTCAATGAAACGTTGCAGCCAGCATATACATAATACAATATAATACAATATTCTTACAATATGGAATTTTTTTCCCTTCCTTACCTTACTTAAGGGAGAAGGAAAATCAGGTATTAAAGGGTTATTATTACAGTCTTTAGCACATTGTGTTATTGTTATCATAAATTATCTATCATGAAAAATATACTAAGTGGATCACATCTCTTAAAAACATCATTTATAAACTTTATATAACACCAAGCAAGCTCCTCACACTGAAAGTGAACATAAACATAAACAAACATGTATAATCAATATAAAGTTCAATAATATATTACACTCATGGAGTCATAATATCCTATAATTCCAAGGTCTGTTATTCGTTTTTGTAACTGTTTTTTAATGTGTTGGAATACATTTTAATGTCCTGCAAGCCTTTTAGCAAAATAAGCAATTTGCAATGACTATATTTACAATGTTCTACAAACATGTAGTGTAATTCATGTAACGAACATTGTTGCCTCTGCAGGAAATGAGACAGCCAAATGAGAATGACATCACCAACTGTTGCTTTTTAAATCAACTTTTGCATAAAGATGGAGGCTTGACAACTTTCCCGACCTCATCTGAATTTCAGATGAGTGATTCAGAGACAGAGTGAGAGATGGAGAGTCCAGGAGTGAAATGTCACCAAAGCCAACTGCTCAATAACATGTCAGACAGTGCTGCTGCAATCTGAATGACAAATCCCCAAATGACCTGTACAGATTAGTATTTGTTAATGTGCCTGTGTGTGACTCTGTGTATCCATCCAAGTGTAAAAAATGTGTAACTTGATATACTGATATTCAGTTCTTTGCGTGTTTTGTATTTAATTCATGTGTGTGTGTGTGTGTGTGTGTGTGTGTGTAAGCCTGTGTTGATCCATTACTGTCAGTATTTGACAATCACCCTCCATGTACATACAATGCATACAGAATGATCTAGTGTCTGCTGTAGCACTCACTGACCTTTAGATGGCTACACAGCCACTTTTGAGTGTGTGTGCTCCTGATGTACATGTGTTTATTGGATGTATTTCTCAGCTATTGTGCATGTTGATTTTAAGGGTGTAGAATTTACTGGTTACATGTATGATATATGCATTTGCCCTTGGAAATAGGTAAGTCAGTGTATATACATGTGTACGTGTGTGTCAGAGAGAGAAAGGTGATATGAAGGCCGTCAACATGTAAGGATGGTAAGGTGTTCTAGCATAACCTGGTCGCATAAAAAGATGTATCATATAAGCGAAAGTTAACAGGTTTGATACCAGAAGCATTTGTCTTGTCAAAGTGTACTTAAAGTATAACTGAACTTTGGTACAGTGTTGGGTTGTATAGTTACCTGGGCATGATCTGAGCCCACACGGTGGTGAAATACCCTCACTAGTTGCTCTGTGCTCCCCTGGGCTGCTAATCCAGAGTGCTGAGCACAAAGCAGCTAATGAGGACAGTTCACCAACATGTGGACTCACACTGTATCACTTCCAGGTAATCATACAACCCAACACTCTACCAAAGGTCAGTTTTGCTTGAAATGAGAAATTGAAGCTTTAACAACTCGGTCATCAGTAAAGTAAATTTGCTTGTGTGAGTCACACTGAAAATAACACAGCACAGAATTATAAAAATAGAATACAAAAAACAACAGCCAATCAGATTTCTGCTGTTGTTTCCCTATGTGATTTTATTTATGAACACCAGTTTGGCCTGGAAAGCAAAATGGACAAGAAGTTAATTTACAGTCATTCAAAAAACTAAGAGTGGAGAAAGAAATTGCCAGTAGCTGTCTTAAATAAAAGTGTTGGGGTGGAGTTTTTCTTTTTTGTAACTGCAGACATTTATATTCATAGAATCGGAGACACTTGCACTGCCCACAGTCAGCCAGAATAGAGCGACCCACCAACAGAGCATTAAGTAAATGCCTCAAATGCTGCAGGCAAAACACCCACAGAGTTTTTTTCCCTGTCTTTCCTCTCTCCCATGCATTTTCCTCCCTCCATCTCTTCCTTACCTTCTGTCTCTTGTAGACACTGCTGAGCGGTGCAACGTCACACTCCTTGTGCTGCCCAAACACTTTGCACATGGAGCAGGTTGGCATCTGGCAGGATAGACAGTATATGTTGATCTTCTCCTCTTCGTGCTCCTCACACATCAGCTGCTGTTGCTGCTGCTCAGGCTTTACATTTACAGGCCTACAAGAGTCACAGGGATGAAATGGATGATCGAATGTTGCACCACTGGCCCTGTTGCAGGCTCCTGGTCCAAGCCTCCTTGTCCTTCCCACAGTGCAACATGTACCAATTTTCACAAATGCCTCTTCACTTATTTTCCTGTACTGCAGAATTTAACTAATATGACCTTTAGAAGGTCAGAAACAATACTGACATTTTTTGGATTAATATTTTGATATCTTTAAAGTCAATTAAAAA
>OMLF01035057.1:3524-16379 GCA_900302615.1 Holocentrus rufus
TTTTTTTTTTTTTTTTTTTTTTTTTTAATTCTCCCAGAGCTCAACTAACATAGCCTTCACAGGAACATCTGTACACACTGATGTTTATTGCTCCAACGGTCTGCTGTTATAGAGATATTAGATTTAACTGGCAGAGGAAGCCCAAAAACACCAACAGCTTGACCGCCTTCTGGAAGGCTCCTAGCTACTCCCATCTCTGTAATATTGGAGAGAAACTGCACAGATTCTAATCCCGTCCAAATTGGTACATAAAAATTCAGACATCGTGCTTTAGAAATCAAATTTTAGACATTTTTTTGGGAAACTAATCCCGTCCAAACAGGGCTTTATTTTGCATTTAGTGTAATCACATATTCATTGTTGTAGGATGCTATGTTATTGCTTATTTTAGTAGCATCTACATCTGATTGCAAGTCATGGGAATGTCAGGAAGATGGGATGTACAGTAGATTTCCTGCCTAAAATTGTAATACTTGTACTTGTAATTACCAACATCAACCTCTGCAATACCCAAACAATTAAACAATCTGGTCTCCGCGTTACTTTGGACAATGAGAAAAACTGTTTGCTCCAACTTACAGCCTTTAATTTGAAAAGAGTAATTGTTATCACCTACAGCCATCCGTCATTAATTCAAGATGCAAAATGATGTTCAATTATGTTAATTATCTTCATAATCTCATTATTTGAATGCCACTTTCCCTTTTAATCTGATGACTGTGACAGTTTGATAATCATGCCACATATAATCCCATGTATATGTAACCCACCTAGCCTGGATTATTAGACCAGTTATTGTTAGAAAAGCAACTGCTACCCTCTTCAAAACATATCACTGATTCAGAAACTGTTGTCTCCTAACGATGCTCTTTGTGCTGGAAGTGATAGACACAGTGCTGCGGCAGATTTTTTTTTTTCTTAATGCGCAGCCAGCAGTCTGCTTGAGAACACATCAGTCCTGAGGGAAATGTCCCTTCTTGACACCCCCTTTGGACTAGCTGGGGATGAGAGGAGAAAGAACAGAGGCACCGAGACAGACAGAAACAAACACAGAGATGGACGCAGGCCAGACACTCTTAAGGCTGTTTGGGTGCCCTGTCACTCAGGCAAATGTCATAGACGGCTGACCCACGCACTGGATTGAATCACCAAGTTGGATGAAAACTTCTGTCGTGTTATATAACATGATGGATATATTTCATTCAAAGTCACATCTGTATTGTCGGTTTAAAAAAGTCAGTGTGGGTGAATGGAAAAGCTTGTGAGGAGCTTTGAAAACTGACAAAAGTCTAATTTCAGGTTATAATAAAAAGAAAAAAAGTCCAATACCTTCATAATGAATTCAATATTTTTCACACCCTGATCTGAAATGAAGTGGGGTTTTTTTTGAGTAATATGTTTTGTTTGAACTCCAGCTGCTCCCAAGCGCCTGCACTGAGATGCTGCTCTGGATGAGACCAGTCTGAGTAATGGTTTAGATAGTCCTGGATATATTGCCTCTGGAATGATTTCCTTTTCCAGTGTACAAACTGCGCAGCCAAGATTGCAACGTGGAGGTCATCTGGCTCAGTCCAGTCCGGCCCGGGTTCTCTCCCTCTTCCTGTCTTCCAAAGTGGATGGCATTATTTTTTTGGCCCCGGTCCGTCCTCTCTGTTTAGCTTTGAGTACTTAGCGGCAGTCTGGGGGAACGCAGAGTGAGGAAAGAAACTTGGCTGCAACTCACAGCTCAGAATCGAAATCACTTAAATCTGTAAGTGCAATGCATGTGCAGGAGTTTGTCTTAGTTGCATTATTGGAGTGATATATTGCCAACTTGCAAGTTTAGCAGTGCATACAGACACATATGGCGCAAGGATAACAGGACCTCCCATACAGTGCATGCATTTAACTTCCTATAGCTGTTTGCCTGAAATTATTTCCTGTTACTTGCATGACAAGAATGGTATAAATTGAATGTTGAAGGCTAATGAGGCATGTTCAGGTTTTATTTTGCAATTCATGAACCACTTACTTGCATGGTATGTAATGTAGGACAAAAATTTACACAGAAAACCCATTACTTTTCATGCAAATGTAACGAGCCAGTTAGATCAATGGGAAGCGAAGCCTCTGTCCTTCCACTGCCACACCGCAAATCACCTACACATGAGAATAAAATCTGTCATGGACTATTTTCACTCCCTCCAATCTGCACCCGTGTCCCCCTCCGCCCCCACCTTTTTCTCAGCACTGTTTGATCACTTTGATTTGTTCAAACAGAATAGGGCTCTCTCTGTTTTCCGGGAAAGCTTTCCACTCCGCAGGTGGTGTATCTCAGTGTACTTTTCATTTATTTTTAATGGCAGCTCCTCCAGGCGGTGGACACACAAGCTCTTGTCCTTTTTGCACACTCCCGTCTCGTTGCGCTCTCTTGCTCTGGGAACGGGGGGGGGCTCCGCGATGGTGAGGGTAAACGGCTAAAAGTGGAGGTCGGCCTTGACTTAGGCGCGATTCTCCGACTGCAAATGCGGCCGCCGCTGCTGTGAGGGCGAGATGTATTACGAGCGAGAGTTTTATGTCCAAGGCGCCCACAGCAGCACGGCTTTTCACCGAGCTGAGCGCCTAACGCACATGAATGTCCCTCAGTGATGCTAGTGGAGAGCTAGCATCCCGGCTAGAAAGAGTACGGCAGATGGCTGCGGCCGCTTCAGAGCCAACTGATGCTGTTCAGGGAGCGCCGCCACCAGCATATCTTCTGTAAGCGTTGCTCAAAACAGCCTGCAAAATATTGACAAAAAAAAAAAGCCTTGCTGCATTCTATTTGTTGAAAATGTTGACAATGTTTCAGTGCATCTGCATTTTAAGATGTTTGAAAAATAAGGGTGCCAGGGAAAATAAGATATCCAAATGCTTAAAATTATCTCAGCTTAACACAGCTTAAATTGTTGGACAGGCACTCTGCACAGAACAGGCGGTGGATCCGTCCCTGTCAAAGTGTCCTTTACTTTTCAGTGCAACACTGAGTCCTTGCCTGGTTGCGTCGGTGCAATTCACACCTGACATATTCACTCTGATTGAATCAAACTGCGGTACACTTTTCTCCTTTATTTGTTTTGTTTGGGCAGGTGTGAACACGTTATTCAAACTCAAATAAAAAAAAGCGTCTTGGCGCTCAGGTGCAGCTCGGCTCAGGTGTGAAATCAATCCAGCACAAATAATGGAAGTGCTGATAAGTTTACAAGTTTCACTGGCCTGACTGCAGTCGTGACATTATTTGTGGAATTTCATTTGCAACTCTGTAGTCTCAACATGCCTAATTTGTTCACCCATTGACTTACAACTGATTATATGTAGGTGTAACCTAAGTTTATATTCGGCTTAATAAGAAATTGCACTCTTGGGATTCTTCTCTGCTCAAGTAAAGAGCAAACAGATCCCAAGGTTGAGCGAGCTGAAAGCAGCATATCTTCTGATTATTTTAATAAATCACACAAAAGCAGACAAGATGTTTGTAATGAAAGCTTTCTTCCACTAAATGTCAGCGTTAAAGCAGCAGTGATCAGAATTGCTGAGGGATGATATAAGTGCGGACTGTTAAGACCAACAGATTGTCGAAATAAGTGCAGAATTTGGGTGTTGCGTCTACACGGTTCTCATCATTGTCGTCCTGAGTCCTTTATAAATTATGTTTATTTTACTTTTTTTGGGGATGAATCTAAATGTCCCTCATTTATGCAATTACTGCAGCTCCAAAAATGTAGCTGGTGATTCATTTTTCTTTTGTGACAAGTCCCAATTTGTACCATTTTTTTTAATCATAATTTTGTTCCCACACCCTTGGTTCATTTCCATTTGGTGGTAAGCCATTCATATCTCAACAAAATTGCAATAATGTATGAAAACTCAAGCAAACCAGGTCTGAAAACGCCCTTATTTTCCGTAGCTGTGCAGCCCTCGTCTGTGACATTGACAGACACAGTGGACAGAAAGTTGCCTTTGTCAACACAGGAGGGATTCCCAGTGGAAACGCTGCCTAGTACAGCTGCCTGCAGCACACACACACACACACACACACACACACACAGACATGCCTCTGTCCCTTGCTTTCTCTTTGCCAGAGAGTAGGGTCATTGGTATGTGTGTGTGTGTATGTATGTGTATGTGTGAAGCCTGCAGTCAGAGGCATGGGGAACAGAGGTAGAGCCATGTGAAGCTGGAACCGAGACAGTTTGCGTAGCTGTGCAGCCCTGTCCACAGCCTGCTGCTGCCTGATCGCCTGCCTGGGTCAAAATGAGCCTTTTCCTCAGGAAGAGCCCGGGCTTTATGAGTACACTGCTGAGTGCACGGACCTGCCAATTAGACTCAGCCTCTCCAAACTCTCCACTCCACAGCGCTACTGTTATTACACCCTTAGGATTCACAGCGAGTCGCCGTTCATTCACAGGCACCTGCTTTTACTCCAGCTGCATTTCATCCCAATGGGTCTCACACTAGAGGGTTAGAAAGGGATGACAAGCAATATGAGAGGATTCTGTTTATGTGTGTGTGCGTGGTGAGAGAGCGCTTTGACAATGCCATATGCACACATGTCAGACCTGAGTCCAGCGGTATTTGAAAATGGATTTATCTTAGCTGAAGTCGGGGCTAGACGTCTGGGGTTTGAATATCTGCATTTTCACTCGAAACAGACAAAATGGTACGATTGAGAGCACACTGTTGAACCCACTGGCTCATTTCTGTGGTGGCTCTTTAAGAAAGGGTGGAGGCTGGGATGGAGCAGTGTGTGCAGTGGTGAGAATGGCATGGAAATACAATAATACGTCACTACAGTGATACTTCCCTACAATCCCCATGAATCTGGCATCTATAAAAATTCCTTTGCTGGCTGAAATAATTCCTTTAATTCAGCCCCTGTTCACATTAGCATCTCATTACTCACCAACCAAAGTTATCATCAGTCCTATTGTATGTCCATACACACACATATTTAGAAGATTGAGAATGATTTCATGTATGAACGAATAACTGAACCTGCTCCTGTACAGTATATATCCATTGTCAAGAAACATGCAGGTTTTGAGTATGTCTGCGAAAGCTGGAGAAGATGCATGTTTTTGCATATTTTGCAGCAGCAAATGCAGCGAGAAAGAATATTTGAAATAACATTGCTTAACATCTACCTTTTCAATGCGCTTGCAGTTGAGCATACCGTCTGGGTTGCTGAATTCTTGTTCTTCTTTACTGTTTCTAGTGAAGCATTGTGCAGTTTTTTCACTGCTTATCAACTACTGACTGTCAACTGTTCACCTCTAATGTGAATGAGAGCCTTAAAGAAAGTGGCATGAAATAAATAAAAGAGTGAATGAATGAATAAATAAATAAATAAATAGCTTTTGTGATTGTCAACTTACCCGGCCCTCACCCGAATTTATATGATGCAGCAAGCCACACCCATCCAAAAATATTTATGTGCAAACATCATTAAGGAAAAATCTGTTTAATGTAGTATGGCTTTTTGGCTTAATAATTCAACATACTGTATAATCCCTTTGATGTAGTGATTTTACACTAAAACATGAAAGATATAAAGCATTCTAAAGCTCTCAATAAGGACAACCAGCAAATATTTACTAGTTAATGTCCACCAGTTTTTAGAATCGGACCCTTTAAATAATTTAGTATGCTCCAGAAGCTGTTGGGCGGTTTAAAAACCAGAGTCACGTTTCACAACAGCCCTAAAGCTGATAATTGTTGAGTTTTTGTACTCTATCAAAGTTATTCATATGAGCTTTTAATAGCGGCACTTGGGTGTATTATCTGAACAAAGCCGCTGTGCTTTGCTCTCTTATTAAAGTGGCTTATGGCTTGAAGAAATTGAACAGTGGGAGAAATGGGCTCATGAATGAATTAGTCGTCTGCAACAGATTACTGCTGCAATAAAATAGCGTGTTTCCCATCTCGACCTCAGCAACCATGCCAAAGTCCCCTTATCACCTTCAGAACCATGGGGCCATATCCTGGATGGGATTAAATCTGCTGTGTTTCACTTAATCCTTCTCAGGCATATTGTACAGACTAACATGGCAGGGTGTGTGACATTGCAACCTTGGTAAAATACCATGGTGCGTTACCTTTTTATTTTTTCTTTTTGCCCACCCTATACTTGACCTACAACACGCCTTAAAGTTTCAAATGACAAGCTTTCTAGCTTGTGGTACAAAAGGCCTTAAACCCCCATTAAACTGCTTTCCCAGGTTTCAAGCTTTGAGCCTTATGGTTTTCCAGTACTTTTATTACAATGGTTTGAGGCATTAGCTAATAACCACATTAGTGCACCACAAGCAAACCGGTCATTTTCAGAAATTTAAAAGTATAAAAGCAGAGTCATATTTTTGTAGTGGTGACATGAGTAGGAGACACAAAAGTTGAGTGGAAGTTGAGTGCATCATTTTATTTTTGTTTTATTCTTTTTTTGTGTGATTGACACTCTTTATTTATTTTTATTTTTATTAATTTGAGAAAATTACTCTCATTAGCTGTGGTAACAGCAGCAGATAAAAATGTGATTTAAAATCAAAGCTCTGATAATGATTCCTTTAGCCAAATGCACGCACTCTCTGTCTCTATATCGTCATCACGTGCGTGTTTCAGTAAGGGGTTTAGTATCGAAATCCGGTGTTAATTAAGGACTGTTTTCTAATTAAGCAGGTCTAAAATACTGATTCCTGCGGGACAAATGCTACTGCTATCATTTTTGACAAATTCATTTTAATGTATTCACACACTTCTTTTTCATTTGTTCTGCCTCATTTGTTTGTCATCTGTTTACAATCTGTCGATTTGAGTCATTGTGGTCAGGGTAAAATGTTGGAAATACAGTTGGAAATACAGATTATTGTGGAACAGACAGGTGTAATTTATGTACAAAGATGTTTGGTGTAAGCTGGCAACAAAAGCACGTTCATGAAAACACCTGCAACTCCAGCATGGTGTTAATTGGAAGCGGTGCAGTGTTATTGACTGTTTCTGTAAACTTTCTGCTGCTGGGATCCTCAAAACTGACAGCTTGTTTTCAACCAGACAAGGTAACATATCAACATAAATGAGTCCAGTGTTGTGAACTTTAGAAAAGGAGTGAAATAGCAAAGCAACCTCCTGCACAGCAGCAATGTTTAATCTCTTCATGCTACCAGCTATAAGCATAGCCCTTTTGGGAAAAATGTTACCTATAATACAGCTGATTATGATATTGCAAGTTATTTTTTGTAAGCAAAGATCCCAGAGTAGTTAATTGCATTCATGATGCATAACAAATTAGCGGCAATCTCTTTGGGAAATCATCTCAGTCCTTTACTGACTTGGCAACGAACCAGAGAGAATGTGTATAAAAGCTAATTCTGATTATTAAAGTACTATGCTGGTCCTGTTCTTACTTCTTACAACAGTTGTGATGGTAATCTTTTTATCATAAATATATGTGTGAAACTTGATAGTTGTTACACACAGGTAATTCCATGTTGATTGAATGATGAATACTTAGCCAGCATACATTTGCTAAAACGATAATTTTACTGCATCATAATCACTTTCCTGTATAATAATCAAAATCGGACATAAACTTTAGTCCATGCTTATTATGAAGTCAACAAGAAAACACTTAGTAATGGGCAATCAAGCATTACAGGAGTAGAATATCAATAAGCACTAATGAGTATTTGGTATCAGTAAGGAGTATCGATAACAGTGTCGGTATTGACAAAATATCAAATACCCGACCCTAATTATGACTGTGTGTCTGCGAGAGGCTGAGAGTCTTTTGTGTGTTTCTTTTAGTGCACTCTGAATAAAGCCATCCATCTTTCCCCTTTACGAGTTGTTTCCAAAGGCCCCGCTGCTGTAAAGTACCACCAGCGTTCAACTGTCTCCCATTAAAGCGCAAACTCTCCAACATGTGCGGGCCCTGCCTGGAGCAATTGGCTGTGTACTGTATGTTTCTCCAAGGAGCCGAAATGTCACCAAGCAAGAAAACAGCAATCATCTCCCCCCCCGATGTTCTCTGCTGTTTTTCCAATACTCGGCGAGGTCCAGGAAGCAATGAATAAACAATAGAGGATTGAGTTTTAAATGCGCAGCCCGGTGCCTAAACATGAAGTGTGGTGTGCATCCACATGTCTGGCTCCTGGGGCCGCCATGAGCCGAGCATCCTGCCTATTTGACAAATCCCATTTCCTGGACTGGGTGGGTACCGCCTGATCGGGATGCACCATCTTCCATTATCAGAAGTGTATTAAAAAAAAAAAAAAAAGAAAAGAGAGAGAGAGAGAGAGAGAGGGAGACAAGCCCACCAATCGCTTTTATCTTTCCCAGTGGGGAGAAAGAAAGAGAGAGAAAGAGGGAGAGAAAGGACGGAGGAAATAGGATGAGAAAAAAGTAATTGAAGCGGCTTGTAGCCCAGCGATCTGGAAACTCTATATTATTGCTTTTATGTTCCCTTCCATCTGCTGTTTCTCCTATGGCACTTCCGCCATTTTCCAAAATCCCTCCCCCCACCCCACCCTGCTATCCACCTTCCTTCCACCCGCCTTCCTTTCAGGTACATTTAAGCTAATGTACCATTTAATGGATTAAGAGAGGAAAAAAAAAAAAAAATCATGCCTTGTCATCATGTCCTTGGCTGTTGCAGCTAAGTCATTCAGATGCTTTCACTGCTCTGTGTCAGTGCAGCTGTCATGTGTGACAGCCTGGAGCCAGACTTTCTGGGCAGTCCAGACGTTAAAGGAACAATTTGCCCAAAATGCAAAAAAAAAAAAAAAAATCCCACTGAGTTCTAGCGCAGTCTGTCCATCCATGTAGATTCTGTGTGATTTGGCGAGGTATCTAGTTTGCCTTCCCTGAGACACTATCAACAACGGCTCTTTCCAAAAACAATGACATGGACACTTGGCATAATCCACAGCCCTCGGGCCGAATAGTTTCACTGTGCACTATTCTCTTACAAAGAACATCGGCAAACTGTATCTCCCTGCCCTGAATTTGTACTCCTTGGGGGCAGATAGCTACAGTACAGATACAGCTGAATTGTATTTCGTATCTGCATTTGTATTTTAGAGGATTTTTTCCGTTAACTGATAAGTCAAGATAAAATCAATCGAGGTAGCCTAATTGTAATACTTTGGCATAAAACAATTTGCCTTTCCACCGAGCGATTGCAAGTCTCCACTCTCGCTGTTGTTTTGTTCTGATCTTTGGCTCCTTCCTCTGGGACAATAGCAGGGGAAAATGCATTACCCTAATGGCTGTCCCTTGCCTTTCCCCTCTTTTTCTACTACTTTAGAGAATGGCGGTAAAAAAAATTACCTCTCATTCCACTAATGTATTGCCTGTAGCAACAGGTAGGTGTATTTCAAAAGGCTAAATCAATTGTCAGTGGAGCCTGATGTGTAGCAAAAAAGGATGGGCGGATGGAGATGGTGGGGTATGGCGCAGGAGGACTTTTATAATTCGAGAAAAGGATGGAGAATTAGGGAAAAGCTACCAGGCAGCACACGGCGCCCGCAGGTT
This sequence comes from Holocentrus rufus, assembly GCA_900302615.1. Taxonomy (NCBI): domain Eukaryota; kingdom Metazoa; phylum Chordata; class Actinopteri; order Holocentriformes; family Holocentridae; genus Holocentrus; species Holocentrus rufus. The sequence continues at coordinate 13,065 of OMLF01035057.1, forward strand.
ATGTAATCTAACGTAATGCGATCAGGAACACTCAGATTGCAGGAAAACAGAGGAGAGATGGCAATCACCCCAGATGTGATTACAAATGCGAAACAAATGTGAGTCATGTGTCCAAAAACCTGGCATACGAAAAACACAAAATACTTCAAAACCACAAGCCTGAAGAAGCAATATGTTTTGAAAATAAGCCTAATTTAAGAAGGGTGATGCAATATATAGGTCTGACAAACTACTTTGCATGGTCTACTGCTTCAAGTCAAATTTGGCTTGTTATATATTTGACTGTGTGCTCTTTTCAAACTGAATGCACATCCTCACTTAGAGATACAGATCAGAGGTCAACTGACCACTGCTTATTTCTGATAAATGACAGAGAAGACAGATCAGCACGATTCGTGAACACCACATGACCTCGTCACACGCGGTACACAAGCTACCTCCTCTCCCGCCTCTTGCATTATTAATTTCAGCATGACAGGCCATGTCACAGCCGCGACCTCTGGCCTCCTCAGCGTCGCCCCGGGGGGCTCATGGGAAATGTTGCCGGTGTGTTTGACAGTCGCTGAGATCGAAACTCGCTGGAGAATTGTCCAGATGAGCGAGCGGCGGAGCAAAGCCGGTTCACATGCGCTCCAAGGTGGTCCTGCGTCTTGAGTTTGGCATGATAGTAAACTTTTATGTACCCTGAAATGCATTTTGCGAGAAAAATTCAGGGCATGTTAAAAATGGAGGTGGGACGAGTAGACGGGCTTCAAGATCATTAGAGTAAACGTAGAAACCTCCCAGGTTAGAAGCTGAAATTCTGGACGCTGGTCAGATTTGGCTTAATATTAGTTTTGGTGCCAGCTTAGATTAAAAAAAGTTGTGGAAAAAAAGTGTGTTTAAGCAGCCCAGCCTAAGACACTGACTCCCCCACATTGTGCTCTTGCATATAATTTAATTTCCTTATTCGATTAAGGTTCCAGTGTTACCGCCTTCATCCTTGTATTAAGAGTATTAGGGAAAATTTGTATTAACCATGATTAATTTTTAAGTCTATATTAGCATTTTTTCTTCACGCAGCCTTGATCTGGGTGTAGGCTCAGATTTTTCAGGCTCTACTGGGAGCCGTTTACCTCCTTGACCTCTGCATGGTCTTCTGTGGTTTCCTCCATCCCTCCTCGTTCCGCTCTTGTTTTAGCAGTGGTTTGGGAGCGCTGGGGCTGCGTGCCCGGTCTGGCCTGTGCCGGGCTAATGGTGGTTGCGGTTGCCAATCTCTCCATTGGTCTCATCTCTGCAGGCATGTCAGTGGCCCCATGGCCAGATTACATCATCTTGAGTGTTTTAACACACAACCATAGTGATACTCTTATTGTAGTGAGCAGAGACGCATACAGTAGATGGGAAGGCGTATACACTTATGCTGAAAGGACAATTTGATTAATAATCAGCAGATAAATTACTGTAATGTTGCTAATTGATTAATCATGTAAAAATGCTTTACACTTGCTGAGAAATGGTAAGATATCCTTTTCTCCATTCACATCATTATAATTTTTCCTTTTTTTTTTTCTTTTTTTTGGGCTGCTGATCAGACTAATGAGCCATTTTTTTTAACACATCACTTTGGGCTCTTCTATGTTCCAGTGGGATAATTTTTGACACTTGTTAGACTACCTGATTAATCCATTAATTAGATGAATAATCCATTAAATAATTCGCTATGAAAATAATTAGCTGCAGCCTTAATATGCACATACAAACACATAGTGTATAAATATGTTCCGCCTAACACATGCACATGCAAATGCATGAATATGTACACGTTACGCATACACACACACACCTCTGTGACACACACAATAAAGAAATTCATGACCTGATCTGATGAAAGGCTGAATAAATAAAAGGTGGGTTACTTGCTTGTTTTGATGTTAAGGTTTTTTCTCCAGAGATTGAATAAAAAGACACGTAATTGCTTTGGATCCAAGTAGCCTAAAACCCTGCAGAGATGAGAAGGCTGGTTGTCAGATTCTTCCATGTCCCCTGAATTCAGGGTTATTTAGAGTGTCATTGTCTCTTTCTGTTTGCATCTGTGTTCATGTGTGTACATCTGTATATGTGTTTTTGTGTGTGTATATATGCCGGTCTTAATGCCTTCCTGTGTATTTTCTATCTTCTTTCCCACTTTTGTATTTGTGTGTATGTATTTTGTGTGTGTGTTTTTGTGTGTGTATATCTTGTCCACTCGAGGTTGTTGTGATTTAGGTTACCGTGCAGTGACAAACAGGTCACTGCAGTCCTCAGTGGAATAAGCCATCCCATCAATAATAAAAACCAGCTGTCAAACTCAATTGTTGTGTGTATGAGGGGAACCCACTCAATGAAATTCCTGACACCGGTAACACCGTCAAGGTGGCAAAGTTGAAGTGCAGGATATTGCCTAGATATTGTTTTGTGTTTGTGTGTTGTGTTTTGTATTTATTATTTGGGATTTGGAGGAAAATTCTCAATGACATGCTCTGATAGCAGGGGAGCAGGTGTGCACAATCGCACGGCAGCGAGCGGAGATCAACCGTGCAGGTTGTGTGTGTAAACGCGTCAGTGCCGATATGTATGTGGGAATAACATCAGAGAGAGAGAGAGAGAGAGAGAGAGAGGCTGAATTTAGCAAGTAAAATATGAGTCATTTTAGCCATGCCTGTTTCCAGCCCATCTTCTTTATGCACACACACACAACCACATGGACACACACACATGCACACATAGTCCTGCATACATGCATGAACAACAAATCAACACACCAAACAATATAATGTCTCTTTCATGAGATGGCTTTGTTACCAACGAAGAAGAGAGTTAAAAGCCTAGCTATTTTTTTTTTTTTTTTTTTTTTTTTTTTTTTGTGGCGGTGCCCGCTGCAGGTTCTCCTGTATTATTAAGATGTGTACACCTCTTTGTCAGTCTTAAATAGCACTAGAGCACTGGCAGAAGGTATGGAAAGTCTGTAAAGTGCCCTGCCATTGCAGAAGGGGGAACTACGCCTTGTGGAGCGTGATTACATAGCTTTTCTGAGGCCATTTCGCGTTACTGCCTCGATGGAAAGGCGCATCGTTAAGCAACAAAATTAGACAGGTGATATTATTGTGTACAGCGCTTTTCCCTTTTGCTACTCCGCAGCTGACATCTTAATGGATTTCCTTGGTTTGAAAGCTGTTAAACTCCCTCCTGCATCATAGGAGGAGAAGAGGGAGAGTCAGCAACTAGGTGGTGCGCCGGGCTTTCTGTTCGTATTTCTGTCAAGTCATGAAATTCAAGTTTCTTCAAGAACAAGGG
>OMLF01035071.1:7254-65112 GCA_900302615.1 Holocentrus rufus
GAGGTGTAGGGGGAGGAGGCATAGGAGGTGGGGCAGGATCAAGGGGGATGCTTAATCTCACCCCAGCCCAGCACTACCACCTGAAAGCCAAGTATGCAGCGGCGACTGGCGGTCCACCCCCGACACCTCTACCCAACATGGAGCGCATAAGCTTGAAGACTCGTATGACCATGATGGATGACGGTCAAGGTGGGGGCCACCACTCACTGCCTCCTTTAGTCAGGCCGCGCCGCTGCAGCGATGGCACCAATGGGTACACCAATGGGTATACGGGACACGCGGGTTACCGGAGAAGGGTCTTCTATCCTGGCGAGGGTCCAGGGAATGGTGATCGGAGGGCCAGTGACCCAGTGCGGACGCAGGCTCCTGATACTTTTGGACTGCCCCAAGTGCAACGCTTCAACAGCCTTAACAACCTCCACCCTCTTCCGCCTCTGTCTGGTATCCAGCACCCTACAGCTGAAAGCCGCAGCTTTAGCCTGCAGAACTATACACGCTCAGATGGCAACTTGCAGAGAGGCATACAGCAGTCACCCTGCACCCCCAGTATCACAGAACACTCAGCCTTAGAAGCCCTGGCCATGGAGGAGGAAGGGGAGGCTGGCCTTTTGCTTGGGGATGAGGACATGCTACCAGATGACCTGGTGCAGTACCTCCACTCCCAGGCGGAGGTAGGCTCCTACAACCACGTTGAGGACCAAACGGCTCCTAGCCAAAGGGACCTCTCCCACCCGTCTTTAGGGGAAATAGAGCAGATCCAGGGCTCAGGGCTGAACCTGCCCTTCCCTGGACCCCAAAACCTCCAGCAGGTAGCAGAAAGACAGAGCCCCAGCAAGCTGCCCATCCAGTGGAACGAGGTCAGTTCTGGGAGTGCTGAGAGGTCTCCGCAGAGGGAACAGAACTACCAGAGGCAGTGTGGAAGGTGGCAGGGGTCAGAACATGCGGTCGCATCTGTTCCCTTTGGCAGGTTTGGGAACATGGTAGTGCATCAGCAAGGGCAGCTGTCCCGAAACTTCCAGAGCAGTTGTGCGCAGGTGAACCAGTCTCAGGCTGCTTGTAGAGTCAACCCAGGGGTGAAGCTAGAGACGTCCACTAACTCCTGCATGGAGATGAGAGGGAATGGTCACAACCCTAACTTTGGTAGGCCTGACTTCTCTCAGGTCACCGTTGGGCCTCTTCCCCAGGGCTACCGAATACAGGGCTCCAACGGACCTCAGAACCAGAACCACAACAGCAGTACCTCCTGCCAGATTGGGAACAACCTACTCCTGAGCAGGGCCTCCATGGACAGCCTCTCCCAGGGCCCTGCTCTCCATCAAAATCCCCAGGCCCCTGTCCCTCGCCCACCCATCAGCAGCAGCTACAGGAACCTGGCCAGGACCCAGCAGTACCTCAATCAGGAGAGCCCCAGTGACATCCAGGCTGGACTCAACCAGCAGCAGCAACTGTCAAGGAGTGGGGCCCACTGTTCCCTAGCTCACCAAGTGTCTGGGCTGAAACTGGAAGCCCCAGACCATGGCTATTTAGAACAGGGCTTCAGTGACCCCCTCTGCTTCGAGCCAGTGGACCCCAAGGCCGCTTCCTTCCCTGTCCTGGAGGACCAGTGCTTGCTAGACTCCATGGCTGAGTCTGTGGGACAAGGTGGTGGTGGTGGTGGTGGCAGCGGGGACTCAACCAACCTCCTCTCTCCTGGTGCAGACCAGGTGACTAGCACAGTGGACAGCAGTGTGCCTAGTGTGTTGGACGAGGTGGTAAGTCTGGACTTTGGTGCCATGCTGGAAGATGGCTACGACCAGGGTAGTCTGGTATCAGGGGTGTTAAGTCCCTCCATCTTCCAGGGTCTGTCCAGGACCTCATCTCGACTGACCACTCCTCGAGCATCCACTACCTTCCACAGTGTGGCACCTGGCCTCAATAACATGGCCATCGGAGACATGAGCTCCCTCCTCACCACCCTTGCAGAGGAGAGCAAGTTCCTGGCTATCATGCAGTAGCTGCTCTCTCTCTCTCTGCTCTCTCTACCCTTAGGAAAAATGAAAAAGAAACTCTGGTGTATGTGAAGAACTGTTAAAAAAAAGAGGATAAAAATTGTTAACACTTAGAAAGTGGCAATTATGAGAAATTTATTATGTACTAAAGCAAAGTGTTCTGGAAGAGAGTTGCCAAACAGATTTATTTTGTAAAATTGTCATCCCAAAAAGAAAAGGGATGTGTCAAAAATATGTATAGATAAATAGTTATATTCCTTTTCTGGAATGAAGGCTATTTTTTGGAGGCCCTTCTCTTTGTATTACTATGTGATGGTGAGCAAAAGCTCACTTCTTTGAAACAGTATTCTGTGTATTGTCACTGTTTTTGATGTACACACTGTTGGTATAAATGCATGTATTCAAGGTTAAGCATAAACACTGTCTTTCTAAGTACATAGACTAGCCCATGTGCCAAGTATCGTTTCGAGTAGCGTTTTGATCCCATAGGTACAAAGCCTCTAATTCCATTCTCCTTCCAGCAGGTCAGAAATGGGTCATTTAACTTGAGGCCCTGAGGATAACTTTATATATCATAGTTTTTGATAAGTGGTATATTTACATATATTGTCATTTTGTTTGTATGTTACTTTTGCGAACCTGTAAATCTGTTTCAGTGCTTCTACCAAGTCTTACCAAGTGGTGTTTTTGTAAAGAGTATCCCAGTACGGTATTGAGTCTAAAATAAGCAGACAACACATCAAAGTCTTAGAATTCACAAACACCATAAGTAGTCCTCTAGTTGCTATCTAAATGGCTTGATTTAGTTTGTCTGGTAAGGTACTCATGGGTGTATATAACGATGTGTTTTTATATTCTGTTAGTGGTAATCTGATTTTTGACGCTGGATTGCACGGTTGTTTGGAGCTGGTGTGAAATGGACATTTTTTCCTTGATGCTAAAAGGTCCCATTTGGTGCTTTATGTATGCTTACACAAATAGATATTTCAGTGCTTCATGTTTTCAATCTGTCTTACTGACCAACAGTGGTCCATAGCACATGAACTCCCCTCTCATAACGGTATATGCTATAAGATGATGTTTTATTTTACAGGAAATCATGAATATAATTTTCTCCAAAGCTCTTTGATTCAGAATGTGTACTGCCACCAAGTATTGCAGTGACTTTGTCAACAGTGTTAGTATTGCCTTGCAGTCTTATGTGACTGCGCACAGAATATTGAGTAGTTTACCTAGTATTCAGCGTCAAAGCAATGGTACAAAATGTTTTGTTGTTTTTTGGTACTTTTGTCATTTTTGTAGCTGTGCATTGATGGTGTTTTGTTTTGAAAGAAGTAGAAATTATTTCCTTTGAAAGGAGGGAATTACATTGAGGTATGTGCCTTATATCTGCTTGTCGGAAAAGAGAAAGATCACTGCCAATCTTCCATTGTGAATTATGAAAAAAATAAAAAATAAATAAACATGTAAAGTGTCTTGTGAGACCTGGAAAAGATAAATGACAGAACATTTATATGAGCAAAGTCTGAATATCAGAAAAGTCAAGATTTGCAGAACGCATTCTACTTTTCTTTGGTTGTTATTTTTTTTTTTTTTTTAGTTTTCACATTTATTGTCCTCTTTTATATATAAATGTGTAAATACATTACTCTTTCTGTAGATTTAGCAGAGATATGAGGAGGATCCTTGGGCCAATAAAGAACTGACTTTGAAAGCAGGGATTCCCAGGCCCTGGGCAGAGGCCAGGCAGATCTGGCTCAGAGTGGAGCTTCAAGTGCCCAGCACTGCCCCTCTGCCAGAAGAGACACTTTGCTCTTTTATAACTGACTACAAATGTTTGTATGGTTTTAATAAAAACGGAAATTATATTTTAAGTCTCTTTTCTTACTTGTGTGCTGGTTTTGATAATATATGGAAATGTTATTGGTTTGGATTAAGTGATTGCTCTTGCAGTGTCACCAGCCCATGACAGAGGATAAAGAGAGAATGAACATCATCGTTTACAGAGAAACATCATGTTAAGTCACTGTCAATACAAAATATAATTTATTACCATACCAAGAAAAGTATGATCAAACTGTAAACAGTGTGGCCAAGTTATGATTTTAATTCATAACTGAGCCAAAACAGTATATAAGTGTCTGATGTTAAGTTTTTGGGTGAGAGTAATTTCTCATTAAAAATGGAAATAGTTCATTATACAAGCAGCTGAGTTCTAAAAGCAGGAACCATCCAGTTCAGTGGTCATTCGTGGGGAATAGCTAGTGCTTTTGTTGCCCTCTTCTGATCATTATAAGAAATTACAATTATCTCATAATGTGGATGCTATGCATTGTGCATAAGAGCCTTGCTTCCGCATATTTCCTCCTCATGCATTTGATACGTGGTTTTCAATTACTTATTTGGTTACAGATTGAGAATGAAAGCAGTCACGCCCTGAGCCCTATATGTCATGAGATCAAAGCCACTAGGTGTTACTATCACTAGTCTCCCTGCATTACTCACTCTCACTGACCTCTTTACCAGTGGTTATTCCACTATAGCCCACATGTATTTACAGGCCCTTTAGCCTGACAGCCCATCAGCTCACATCAAAAGTCTTTTTAGTGCTGTCAATGCAAGCAGAGACAGATCTTACATCATTTCCCCTCTTCCCAGACAGAGAGAAAATTGGAATCTTTTCTAAGAGAGTCTCTATTATGCTTTTTAGAAGTTCAACACAAGTGCAATCACATGGCGGAAATGAAGGGTACAGTTAGAAGAATTTCCACTGCAGAGGAGCATGAGAGCCATAAATTGTTCCAACTGGACACGAGATAGGGCCTTTTTACCTTTGATGCTCTGAACAGTTTCTTCAAAGGAATATCCCACCTTTCCTCACTACCTTGCTGTCTTCAGACTGCAACTCATCAGGGTACAAGAATATAACCCAGGGGTTTGTCAGAAGACCTTTTTGGACAGCTGACATTCAGCTGTGAAACCTGTACACAGATTACATGACTGTGTCTTTACGTATCTAATACCCTTCACAATAAAGTGTGAATGAATATCTAAATAAATACAAATTTTAAATACAAAATTGTGTAGATGTGCATTATCACATCATGCCAGGGATCAAATAAAACAATGAGTGGGATTTTTGTATAGAATATGAAACATTTTATTACTAAAAGTTGTGTTACACTGAAGGTGCTCTTTCAGCAGCGTTTTCACAACTATTCTTTATTGAAATCACATTTTTTTTACCACTTAATGGAAAAAAAAACAAAAAACAACCAAATCGTACATGAAACAATGATAACAATGGACTATATACAACAATGGGAGAGGAGGGTTACAGGTGTGGCTTCAATAGGCCAGCGTTGTTGTGGTGTTTAACAAACTAGGCTCATACAGGAGGCACTTAAATCTGAGAGCCTTAAGAGCCAGGACCAAGCCAGCGTGTTGGAAAAACACAGAACTGTCCAGCAACAGAGAACGATGACTACCTGCTTTGAAATGGAGAAACTGTACTGTTCGGGGAGGGGAGGACATAATATTTGTCTATTCCTTCATCAGCTCAGGCCTGCTGCCTGGGAATTTTGCGGGATGGGGATGCGGGTGGAGTGCTGTCACACGTGGGACACTGATGCACATACAGAGCATTTACACAGGCCTGCACCACAGAAATCTAGAGCACAAAGGGTGCACATTCAAAAGCATGCATCGCCCCACAATGAGCAATGTGACCAATTAAAAAAACAAAACAAAAGATGTGCCAGTATTTGACATCTGCAACTACGACAAAACCCAACTGGCTGATGTTTGAGATTGTTAATAATGCAATAGACATATTTACAGGAATTATATCTTTTTTTAACATCAGTCACTTCAATGTCAGTTAAATAGAAAAAGTCCATAACTGCATTGCCGGGTACGGGGGCAAGTTTACAACCATAATCACAAAAATCAATGTTTCCAAGAATGGCTACTATTTCAATGATCTATTTACAATAAAACAAGAGTATGTATCCATAAACAAAATCAGGTTGAGGAAGAACAAAAATCCATGACATTCTGAATCAGAGTCTGTATGTTGGCTGCCTTGCTGCAGAGTTCATATCAGAGCTGGTCTCTGGAGTCTGCTCCGGTCGTATGTGGCTTTGTGCGTGTCAGATCTTCTCCTGGATAAAGGGGTGCTGCAGAGCCTGGTTGATGCTGATGCGCTTGGCTGGGTCCAGCATCAGCGTGCCGTCTATCAGGTCTTTGAGCTGCATTACTTTCTTCCTCTGGTCCTCAGGCAGTCGCTGGCCGCCCACCATATCTGCCAGCAAGTCCTTGGTGGGGTTGATGGTGCTCATCACCGTCACCTTCTCCTGATGTGAGCAAAGACCAGAGGGATGAGAGAAGAGACTTGAGTCAAAGTAGACAGTATAAGCACAATAATTTTGATCTCAACATTTTTGAGTGTCTGAGTGTTTCATTTTTACAGCCAGGAAAATATTTTGCCAATTAAATAATGTTTACAAATTGAACAGGTGGAGGTTAAAATGTGGAAGCGGGAAGGAACAACATACCCTTTCTGTCACTTTGTCCACTTCAATGTACAGGAAGTTCAAATTCTGATCGAAGTGCTGGTCTTTGAACAAGCCTTTGCGGATCATCTGAGGAAAGATAAACACAAAATTGCATCATCTGTAACTTCTTCTAACGCTGCAACCACACTTCGTACTGCAACTACGAAGCCGATTTTAAGGGAGGGGAAAAAAAAGACAAAACCTGACAGAATCTCTGAGATTCTGTGATGCAATGCTACCTTGTTGGGCATCTTGCCCTTGAGGTCCATGGCCAGTTTGATCATGTGGTTGTTGGAAGATCCGGGAAACAAGATCTTGCCCGTGTAAAGCTCGTATAAAGTGCAGCCGACAGACCACATGTCAATACCGTAGTCATACGGCTTTCCTATGACTAAAACAGAAAGAAACACAGAAGCGGGTAAGTATGATCTCATGAGATGAATAAGATCTATGTTTTTTTAAAAATGCAATCGCAATACTACGGATGAACATTAATAATCTAACTTACTGATTTCTGGAGCTCGGTAGAACCGGCTGACCAGGTACGGTGTGATGTCGTTATCAGCAACATGGGATGCAGAACCAAAATCACACAGCTTCAGGATGGTCTTTGACTCATTGACCTTTTAAAGAAAGACAACATCAGCAACCAAAAGACTCCATATCCCATCTCTTGTTAATCCTATCACATTTATTTTCAGTCTAAGGGTGAGTGTTTACATCGTACCAGGATATTGTCTGGCTTGATGTCAGCATGGAGGATGTTGCACCGTTTGAGCAGCTTGAGAGCCAGGAAGAGCTGCTGACTGTAGGAGCGCACAGCCTTGATGTGGAGGCCCACATCTTTACCGTACTTCTTCAGCACCTCTCGCAGATTCATACTGTGGATGAGAACGCAACAAGAGACTGTTAAAATAAATAAATGCTAGGATCAGAGGTTTTCAAAGTGGGAGGCAGGATTCCCGAGGGGGGTGCAGAGACTGGAGGAAAAGCTGTTCATGAAGGCTTTAGAATAAACTGATTTTTAATTAGGAGACAAGGCTGTATTGGTCATCTGGTTAAAAGAAAGCTTAGAGAGAGGGTTCTGGAAAATTACACTATTTTTTCTTCTTTCCCAGAGTCCACCAAACTAACAGATGCCTGTGGAGTCAACCCTTTTTTGTGTATTTTGCATGTGGTTTGAAGTTATTTTGATCAGCAATTTAAAGCTATCTGAGCTCATCTGCTGAATGTCAGACAGCAGCTACATGATCATGAGGATGTTTCTAAGCTTTGTCTGAGAAGAAGCCCACAGTCTCAGACTCTGAAAGTCCCTGTTATAGATAACAACACTCATTCATGTCTCAGTAGGTTCTATGTAATGAGCGCTGCGCCTGGTCACAGTACCTGAGGGGCTCAAACACCAGACACAGATGCTGCTTGTGGTAAAAGTGTCTGAAGAGACGAAGGCAGTGGAACTTGTCATCAGGATCAGCATCATTCAGCTTCTTAAGGAACTCCAATTCCTTTAAACCAGTCTTCTGCCTGTAGACCAAACAAAGTCCTTATTAATAGAAAACCAATTAAAGCTTTTTTAATATAAGCTCTTAATTACCAAATTCTGAAGCATTGATGCTAGTTTGCATGTGAAAGTTTTACATTCCTTAAAAAGCTGTTTTTATATAAAATGTGTGTGACTCACATGAGCTCGTTGTTTCGGATGATCTTGACTGCCACCTCCTGGCCAGCCCTGGCAGTGTCTCTGGCTCTGATCACATTACTGAACACCCCCTGGCCCGTGTAGCCGTACACATCATAGCGCTTGTCCAGCGTCTCTCCAATGTTCACCCCTGTGTAACCACACACAACCCCACATATACACAAAGTTAACGGCAGTAAGGTTGTCACTCTAAAAAAACCAAAACAAATCAGGCATGAGTAATGAATGCGCTTAGAGCCAACATATGACACAAGCCTTGACAGGAAACACTGTATGTTGCAATAACATTATGTAAGAATTCAGGGGCGTTTTCCTGACACTAACAGAGTCAAAATCAGATGTTTGTGCTAAAAAAATTTTAAGATAAAAGAGAAAACCTACGGTAGTAACCCTCAGCATCAGTCCAGTTGTCCCTGAGGTTAGGGTTCTCCTTGAAGTCCTTCCCCACACCTGCTGCCCTCATCCTGGCACTCTGCAGAAAAACCACAGAAATGAGGTCAGTGGCAACCCCCTGGAGTCTCAGTTACAGTGTGTATACTATACTAATTTCCTACTCAGATTTCATGTAGGGCGAGTAAAAATTTGTCATAATACTTTTTGCATTACTCAAACACAGTCCTTTCCACTGCTTTACTCCCAGTCCCTTGCCTGCCTCAGCCTACCACCACCATGAGTAATTTAAGAACCTGTGGTAAAACACAATATTTGATTTTAAAATAGGCACTGGAAGAGATATGAGGCCTACAGCTGATGGTGGTATTAATGTACTGAGACCAACTTGATACACGTCTCTATGCGGAAGCAACAATTCAATGTACCTACATACATTTTAAACATTCAAAAATTCAGTATGATTTGATTTAGATCTGTCTCAATGTCACAATGAGATATGAGGCAATTCAACGGTACAGTTTCATTTCACTTCTGCCAGTTTGGCCACTAGTGGCAAGAGGGAATCTTCAGGCATAAAGCAATGTGAGCAAGAAAGATGTACATTAAAATAGTATGGCTCCATGATAACATCCTTTACGGAATCTCATTTGTTAATATTAATTGTGAAAATCAGTCCGCTCATAATAATCTCTTTAAACAGGCAATTGTTTATTAATAATACCTTGTTATTATGTTGATGGTTTCATTAATTGACTATGACTGTGCAGAGTTGCTGGCAAGTGGATCACTGACATTTTGAAACTTTTTCTTCATTAACACCTCTAGCTTCAGATTACGGTGGGAGGCAAGAAGTCTCACAAAAACTCTCTGAATCTCCTGGCCGGCACTGCTGCCTGCTTATTTCACTGCTATTGCATATTGCCACACTTAACTTGAGAATTTTCAACTTAATCCCAAAAGGTTTCCTGTCCCTCCCTCAGTCTGCAAAATGGCTTCAGAGTCACACCACTGGAATGTATTTCCAAAGCAAAGAATGACAACTTAAAAGTTAAAAAAATAATAAAAAGTAAAAGTGAAAAAGTTGGTGGTTGCTCCATGACTTACATCAAAGTCCGCTGCAAACATGTCATCCGACTCTGTAAACATATCGGGTGCTGAGGGCTTCTTTGGGTTGGCTCCTGAAAGAAAGAAGCAATCAGCACAAGGTGAATTTCTCATCATCTGCAGAGTTGTAAAACACAAGATATGGAACATGTGATCGATTCACATACTCTGCAGTGATCAAAACATGCTTCAGGTGGCAGAGACACCCGGGCTTTGGATTACAAGACAGCAACTGAATGAACACATAACAGAAAGAAACAAAATTAAAATCCCTGCCTATCTTTCACCACACAACTCTGCATTTGTCATGTTACATCAGAGCATCCATTCCATGATCCACTCCATTTTAGTTGTTTAATTGACAGTTTGAGCTGTACCTGATTGACATCTTCTTGGTTACTAGTGTGAAAATACTGTTGAAAGGGGAAGCATTACAGGTGGAAATGTCATTTAAACAGGAGTTTTTTAATCCTCTCATGGCTAGTTCAGCAAATTCAATTGTTCAGTTGTTGGTGATGTTGCAGATAAAAATGATCAGAAAAAGCCAACTGGTATTCGCAAAGGTTCAATTTTGAGAATGTTTAGGTAACTGACTGACCTGTGCACACTTCAAACTATGAAGCTTTCACACAAATCAGAATGATTCATGTAAATTTTAAATGCACTATGATATTTTCTGTCTTTTTCCAACACATGCATTTTTTTGTCTCCTACCAGAAAATTCATCAGACACACAAAATATGACATGTGCTTAATTAATAGCACATTGCACCCATACTGTTCGCTATGTGACACATACCCAGTCTGTCACCACTACATCCACAAGCTATCCTAACTGGCTCTGAGAGACAAAGACCATAAGTGTGGTTCATTCAGTTGGCCTTGTATGCCAACAGACATCGTCCTGAGCAGAAGCTTACCATCGATGAGGTTGTGCTTGGCTTTGATGTTGGCCTCAAAGGTGTTGAGGTTCTCGCGCTCGTACTCCTTGACATCTGCGGCTACTCGCTCCAGGATGTCGTCGGGTGAAGCTGAACGGCTGCGTGTGCTGCTCTGGGGGCTGCTGGGCTCAGACACCATGTTGGTGTCCTCATTCCCCACCTTGTATTTCTATAAAGGAGCAGAAATATTGTGATCATAAGAAAACATCTCAAACACAAGAAGTCACATACATCCAGCCATGTCTGTGTTTTTGAAATGGCAGATCACTACTTGAAGAACAATAAGATTGCAGTGTTTAAACAGACATTTAATAATAAATCATCCGGTTGTCTTCAATACTGATACTGAACTGACTTGTGAACCACAAAAAAACAACAGATTTGAATCAGCACAGGTGTGAACAGACCTGGACGATGGCCATGCGTTGCTGGCGGCGCTGTTCAATAAGTGCCTCTTCATCTACCTCCTCACCATCAAAGTCATCCAACCTGCACACACACACACAAAATGAGGCTTGTGTAAATATGGCCAGAGCTCAATTTTTGGTTAATTATTAGCCTCACAAATATGTGCCACTATATTTAGCACAGCAGACCCATTGTTTTACCACAGCTATTTTCATATTCATATTACATAAATATGGAAGTACAGTATATTCATAAATTACAGAGAAACAGGAATCAGTAACTTCTTTTACTCACACTTCTTCCTCTGAGGACTCCTGGTCAACCTTCATGCCTTCTGAAAGGCTGCCCTTGAACTTGTCCTCGTCTCTGCTGCGCCGCCTCCTCCTCTCCCGATCCCGGGACATGGAGCGTCGGTACTGCCTGAGCCGACCATACCTGTCCCTCTCCCCGGACCTGCGGGACACAGATGTCAAAGCATGAAAGTTAATCAAGGAGTAAAAAGTGCAACTTGAAAACCTCATAAAAGGCCCCATATTTTGTAATTTATCAGTTCTCTGTGGTCTTTAAAAAGATGTTTGTCAAACCTACCAAAAAAAAGAAAAAAATCCTGTTTATTTTATCCTAATGAACCAGTACTCTGTCTGGCTGCCTCTTTGGAGGGTTGGACATTCGGTTATGATGAGAAAAGCTGTAAGTTGAAACTCTGTGGGTGGGAGTGGTTTTCACCTTGGTGTGGTTAAACGGTTTGCAGAATAACATAAAACTTTGGTGCAATGGAACTTTCAGATTTCACATTTTCTCAGCTTTTAGATAAAATGACAAAATGCTCAGATGTGGAAAGGCAAGGAAGAAACAGTTTTATATACTCCAGAACCAAAAAAAAAAAAAAAGTGACAGGCGTCTGACTAAATATAAAAATGTCAAGGCCCTCCTTTGAGAACTCAGACTTCCTTGGTGGAACTCAAGACAATATCCTCTGCAATCAGCAGAGCTTAATCATAATTCAGTGGGAAGTGAGCCGCCCTCACCTGTGTCTCAATGGAGACCTGCTCCGCCTGCGGGGGGAAGAGCGGGAGCGTCGTCGTGGCGATGGAGACCTCCGTCTCAGAGGTGAGCGACTCATCCTGCGGCGGGACGACGACCTGGGGCTGTTCTCTCGTGACCTGTCCCTGCCTAGCCCTAGATCGGGCCGTGGGCGTTTCCTGCAGGGACATGAGCAGAGGAGACAGACAGGCTGAACTGGACATTCTACACTGACAAACTCAAACAAGTCTGTTACATTTGAACACTCGTGTTAACCCATTAAATTCTAATCTACTCTACACAACATTTGAATTATTCATTTCCATGCCCAAAATGCCCATACAACATACAAACTAACTAATGCACATAGAGGTGAGGAAATCATAAAGAGGAAATAACAATTTTGTTCAAGAATATAAAAAAACACAAGGTGAATAAGACGTTTCCATTCTCTAAATGTTAGTCAATGGTTTACTGGGAGAGCACAAATCAACTGCAAAACAGCATCCGCAAAAGGGAACAAAAATTGATCTTTGAACTTCCTTAAATATCTGTCAACACATCACTCCACTTGAAATTGCTAGTATTGCCTTTCATTGATCTGTCAGATTCAGACAAACTTAACTACTGTGTGAGAAGTTATAAAACTCTCTCTCTCTAAAAAAAAACAAAAAAAAAACAACAAGAAAAAAACACCAACCTCAGTGGTGACTCCTGCCTGTCAGTGTCCCTCCTCCTGGTGTCTGGTGAGCGGCTGCGTCCCCTCCTGGGAGACCTTGTTCTGGATGGAGAATGGCTCTGCTTCGATGCCCTGTCTGAGGCACTGACAGAGGACTGATGGGCATCTTTGTGGCGCGGGGAGGCGCTGCGTCTCCTCGGGGGGCTATGAGGCCCTCGTCTATGAGGGGAGCGGTTCTCCTTGCCAGATGAAGCGTCCTTGGATGGGGACTTGGCTGGCCGTTTGTCCCGGTCAGCATCTGAGCGACTTGGCCGCTCCCGTCCAGGTGATCTGGACCTGCGGCTCGCTCTCTCCTGGTTTGGTCTGTCGTCAGGCTGTGGAGAGGAACGTTTTTCAGAGCGACTACCCCTCTGCTCCCCTCTCCTGCTGGAGGGCGAGTTGGACTTCCTGGTTCTCTCTTTGGACCTATCAGCGCTGCGTGAACGCTTTCTGTCTTTTGACCTGCTCCTGCCGCGGCCTTTGTCTTTAACAGCTGCTTCTTTGCTGCTTTTGGTCACCTTATCCTGCTTAGGCTCCTTGGCCTGCTTCTCCTTAGACCTACTCCGACTGTGACGCTTGGAGCTGGACTTACTGACCTCGGTTGAGTCCCGTCTGGATTTGCCACTTCTTGCCGCCCTGGGAGATATGGGTTTACCTGAGCTGCTCCTTTGGCGCTGCTCTCCATTCCTGACCCGAGCATCTCCATCCTCTTCTGACCCAGAGTTATAACCCTGAAGGATCAAACCCATGCCTGACTGCACCTTGCCCTCCATCAGCTGGCTGTCCAGCTCAGCTTTGATCATGGCCCTCTGTTTCTCCAAATCCTCCAGCAGGGCCCTGTCATCAAGACTGGGATTTCCAGAGGAGGGAGAAGATTCAGTCTTTCTGTGGCTAGAGGAGGCAAAGATGGCAGCACCAGTGGGAGGGGAGCCCTCCTTGCGTTTGTGTTTCCTGTGTTTATGTCGATGCTTGCGTTTGCGGTCCTTGTCTTCATCAGAGGCATGCTTGTGTTTTTTGTGCTTACTCCGGTGCTTGTGTTTCTTTCTCTTGTGTTTACCACCACTGCTGTGATGTTTGGACCCCTCTTCTGTCTTCTCACCATTAGTTTCAGCCTCCTCCTAGGGTGGTAACAACATGCCAGTTGGACAATTAAGATATCATATCATGATGTGAAAATTTGTTTATGTTCTAAGTTATTACAATAAGCCATTTTTTTAGTTTTTATGGTTCCATACTTCCGAAGTCCAGCCATTTACGCCCAAAGCGAGAAACCAAATTAATATCAAACTATTAGCCAAACTGTTAGTCACTGAAGCAATTACTTAACTTTACTGCATTATTTTCCTGATCCGTCATAAATGTATTATAACAAATTGATTTCTTTCCGTAAATCTGTGATTTAACCTTTTCTCTGGTTGGTGAAAAGATTTTTTAGATATGAGTAGCATCTTTCCCTTATGAAATTGATTTTATTTGTAATTTTTACCTTTAGATAGAATATTATGGATGTTTTGAAAACAGCATCATAATGGAGACCAAATTAGCTTGTTATTATGAGTAGCTGCAACTAATTGAGATATTTTGTGTAATGATAAAGCTCTACACTGACTATTTTTAGCCAAATAAACACAGCTGAACAGCTTGAGGTAACGATGCAGGACATCAGCAACTGCTGAGAGATACCATGGAAGACAGGACTTTGGTTCTAAGCAAACCCAGTGACTTCACAGATCAAAGTTTTGAGAGAACAAGGTGTGTAAATTTGAAAGGGAGAGAGGCCACTCTGAAAAATGAGGCTAACTTTCACTAACACCAGAAGAATCCTATAAGGTCTCTCAATAAAACATCTTTAATTACCACTTTTGACATGGCGGATATATTGCACATTAAATAAAAAAAAACAATTTGCCAAATAAATGAGTCTGAATCAACTTTGCACAGGCTGCATGTTTAGATCAGACATCATACCACATTTCACAGTATAGATGACACTGAAATGACAGGTAGGCCATACTGTTACTCACACCTACCTCTTCCTCCTCTTCTTCCTCGGATATATCTCCACTGTCCTCATTTCCACTTCTCTCATGGCTTTCCAAATCCTGCTTTCTGTACAGAGGAAAAAAAACAAAACACAAACAGTCACTCAGCAGCAGTTAAGGCCCGGGCGGTCAGCGGCTTGGCTCCAGTCTGAGATCTGCTTGAACGGAGCTCATTTCAGCAAGAGACGTCAAACTTAGCACTAGTACCCCGGAGACAGCAATCGGGCTACTGCAAGACTGTGTCTGCTAAGTGCTAGGCGACAGGTCCTTATGTAATAGCCTGCATTAAGCTAGCGACTGTTGTAACATTAAGTTCAGTTAAGCAATACAACCTCGCCTTAATGGTTGTGTTAAGTAGTTGCTAGTGGTGAGGCGACATTAACCAACTCTTGCCTAGCAGATTGTGCTGGTAGCTTTTCCTGGCAACCCTGGGCATGACCGCCAAGACGATTTACTCTCATTAGCTAGGATTTGCTAACGGTAGCTAGCAAACTTAAGCTAGCAAGCTAGAACCGTTTGCTAGGTGGCTCTTTACTTTGCTAACTAAAGTTATCAAGGCAACAGCTGCCAATACACAGTACTGATTAAGTATGCGTCGTATTAGATACACACTTTATGGAAGAAAACACACAGCAATGAAGCTGAATTACACTTTTGTATACCGAGTGCTTGAGAAACCCCATGCTAAATAAGCTAGCGAACATTAGCTAGTTGGCCAAGAACGTTAGCTAGCTGACGTTAAGTAACCTAACGTTAGCTAGCCCCGGTGACAATATTGAGGCGTGCTAGATTGTTAGCTTCCCCGATTCTAACTCAAACTGGTTTACGGTTAAATTGGAATGGGAAAAGGGAAAGCTCCTTATTAACAGTCTAAGCAAATCTTAAATTAAACATATCTTACACGTGTTCATTGCCATTATTCATTCTTCTGGACGCGATATCCATCTCAACGTCGGCCATTTTCCTCAATTGGGGGGCCTTTTCTTCTTCGAATAATTTCAGGACACAAACAGCAGCATCGGACGACTCTTCCGCTCCCTGCTGTGTTGGCGGCGCACTATCCTTCACTTTAGACATTGAAGTTCACTTTTTGTCCACCAGAGTCTATGTTTGTTTAGAAAGCGGTGAATAGTGTAACTACATCCAAAAGCAGTATTACATTTTCCGGCCACCAGGAAGTGTGAACATGCTAGAGCTACAAATTAGAAATTATTGGATTTATGGCCTGATAATGTACTTTGAGCTTGAATATCATTGATTACGAAAATTCTCACTATTTCCAGTGAAAATGGTTTAAAGGACACGATTTAATGGAAGCTGTGCATGTTTGAAATAATGAAAATATACAGGATGCAGTTAGGTTTAATTGTCTTATTTGCCAGTAATTTGACTTGCATGATGAGCAGCTTTGTTCCACTTATTTGACATTTACAAAGACATCATATGCAGCAGTTTTTTTCCTCACATGATCTGCATAAAATCGGTTTGCACATTGTATATCCCCATTTGCTGCATTAAATATTGTTGCACTTGCCCCTGCCCATTTTGCATGTAGGGATTCTGAGATTAAACCTTCCTGTTGCCTTAACTCACTTAAAATATGAAAATAGTAAGCAGAAACGAGACAGAAAACAGAAGAAAGGATGCCTGTCCACTTGTATTGGGCATCTTGATGTTTAGAACAGCATTTTGAAACACCAAGTTTTAATTTGCACTGTATTTATAGTGAGATGAACAAATTACGTCTGTGGTATATGAATGCAAAGGCAATCTAAGCTTTATTCTAATAATGCATCACTTGTATGAACAGAAGCTGACATATTGACCAGAACTGCTATGACTAACACTTGAAGAGAACAAATCTATTATCAGAGATGCACATCACACTCAAGAGGAAAACCATAACATGCAGCTGTTGATCGAAAGGAATGAAAATACCAAATGCAGATTGTAGCTTCTTGCATTGCTTTGCAGAACTTTTAAAACATTTCACCATCACATATAGCTGCTTTGTAAAAACTTATGTGGAAGTAGCAGTAGCTGTGCCTTCTAACACTGCTCACTGAAGTCATAGACATTCAAGTATGCAAGAGCATTCAAGGGGGTTGTTATTGTCCACACTTGGCAGTTTTATATGAAGCAGTAAATTCTGTTATTGTTGGGCAGTGCTGATTGCTTATTCACAGAGGTGCTGAAAGCTATGGAGGCATATAGATATAACACTATTAATGGTGACACCCTGGCAGATGGGATGAGTACGTTAGGCAGATGCCCGACCTCCAACTGTTATTACCTTGTGTTCTGTGGACTTACTGCTTGGCATAGGCTAAAAAATATAAAAAGTGTTTACTTTAATATCCAATTACAAACTATGAGGTGACCTACAAATTGATCTACAAAGTCAAATGGGAACTTAGTTTTTTGTTGCTGCTGCAACAGCCCCTCTGTTTTTCCCCTCCAGCATCAGGTGATATTATTGAAATCCCACTGTGATGAGAGACAGACAAAGAGAGAACAGTAACTTGCAGTCTGAGTTTTCTGCTCTATGGCGCGTCTCTTACTGATATGGTAAGTATGCATGCCGGAGGTCTCATCAGAGACTAAAGTGTCTGACATGGAGACATTAGATATTCCATTAGTGGAGACCTCTGTCCCACTGCACTCACTAAATCATGGACTTGGTGGTAAATGCTGTGTGCTGTCGTCCACAGTCAGGAAAAGAGACTGTCTGCCTCTGTCTGTGTCATCCAGACAAGGATTTATTAAGCTGTGGGGCTAGTTTCTAAAGCTGCAGCCTGTGGATTCTTCTCTCCTTTTGTAAAATTAGTGCTCACGAATGAGTTTGGAAAATGAATACAAAGTTTTACATCTTTGCTTTATGGTTTTATTAAGTTGGCAAAACTAAACGCGATAAATCAAATACCATACCTGGTAGCTTTTCTATTCAAGTCTTAAACATCATGTTACCCTTAATAGAAACGTGGTTCAATTACAGCACATTTGCAGTGATTAGCCTGTTCTGAAATTATTTCAACTTTGCCTTGAGGTGACACATACCACAGGGCCATTAGCTGCTCTCAGTAATTGCTCACCACTCTCATGCTTGGTCTTGAAACAGCCAACGCATCTGTCAGATTACCATATCTTTATTTCACCTGGCTTTTGTGCAGTTTGTGCAGTAACAGCTGTCACTGCATGAGTGATGGATTTAGAAAAACAGCATTTACAGAACCATAAAGCTGCATTGTTTGATACTCCAGGATCAACGGATCTGATATGTGCCTTGTGAAGTTGGACCGCCATAGAGAAGAAATAAAGAAAGCAGACATTAGGTCTGCCTCGACTCCTGGGGCCTTCACTCTCCAAGCTTCAGTGGAGACACAATGAGGATGGGGCTGTAAAACGCAAGGTCCAGCAGCTGCTTGGTGAAGACCACAGTCCATTATAGGACCCGTTAAAAACACTCAAGCATTTTGCTGGCCCACCATCACCCCGGCCCCTGCACTCTTCATTGGGTTTTGTCTGTTGGTGAGCACAAGGCCAGAGTTATGGCTCTAGATAATTTCCTCCTGGTGCAGGGCTTAGGTGGAAATGGCCTCAGCCCACAATGATTCTCATTGAGCTCTGGGAACGCCTATCTCCATCCACGCAGATGTTCTTTGTTCTCTGACACATGTGCCCAACTTTTTGTTTTGTTCTCTTTTATGCATTCTTCTTACTCGGCTTGTTATATGGGCTTCTGATGTTTGGTTTTCTGAGAGACTATGGGCCGGCATAGGCGAAGGATTTATTTACAAGTGTAAGGAAGCACGCCCTTAGCATATGGCCTTGTTGGAGGCTGAGATTTATGTTTGCTTCAAGGGAAGAGATGAGAATGCAGATTTAGATTCTCGTGTTTTTTCTGTGTGTTGTGGAGTGTGTCCAACCTGAATGCAATGACTCTGAAACAGGAGGTCTTTTCTTATGTTTACAGCAGGTGATTTTAATGTAGAAATCTGTAATAATCTTGCAGTTGGACCAGGCCTGGGTATCAGTTGCCACATGCACTAGCACAGCACAAACTCACTTGGTCACACACACATGCATGCACACACAACCTTGCAGAATGATACAACATCCTCAAAGTAACAATAGGACCTAAGCAAACTGAATTGATTTTTGATTAAAGCAGGGAAGGAAAATCCTAGTGTCATTTTACACTGACAGGTCAGCCCAGCACACAGAGACATTTAAAACTGCAGTCATCCAGCTGAGGAACCATCATCTCATGTGTCGGCAGCCAAAATGTAAAGGCACTTGGATTGAATGCATTCAGAGTGAAACTCTATATAAATCCATGTTTGGATGACTGTGTTTGCACCATCCCTGTTGCAGCTTGCAGGCTCCAGAGTTAGCAAGCAGGAGTAGCAGACATCTTCATTTTCTCCCTTTAGATGCATAATACATGGGTCTGGAGATTTACAGGAGGCGTAAACAACGCCCCAAATGTGAGCCACCTCCCAATCTACAAAGCGAACCCCTCAAACTAGAATTCATGTAATTCCTATGATGTTGTATACTTTAGCTGAGATTTGTGAATCTGAAATACCGTTTTTCAAACCTAGACACAACACCAAGACTTTGATGTCATTGAAGACACTAATCTGAGTTATTGGAGGCTGGTTGTTGTGACAGGACCTTCATTCTCGATAAAAACTGTGTTTCCCATTCACAGTCAGTAGAAATTATTGGGGAAATAACTATATTTGGTTTGCATCTGTTACATTTCGAGTGAAGATACTTAAGTATTGTGTTTTCAGATGCAAATTTAAAATTTAAATAAAGAATACATCTGTTGCATTATCATCTGCTAAGTTTATGTAAATAGGATTTTGCCCTACATTGGGTCACATTAACATTTCTGTGGAGGCACAATGCTCCTCCATTGGGGACTGAGGACGGAAATTTTATGTTGTTGCTGGGTTATTACTGTGAAATGGGCAAAACGACACTCTTGCTGGCAAAGCACAATTTTGCAACTGGAGGAAGGTTATCTGGCAGATTTACAATGTACAAATTTTCCAGCTCTTTAAAAAATGACAAATGATTTGCATGACTGCCATGGAAAAAGTGGCATTGCAGCTAGAAAACGGCATGCTAACAGAACATGGACAGATAAAGGAAAGGCAATCATGACACAGCGATAATGGAAATGAGCATTAGAAAATGCAAAATAGCAACTGTGGAAGGATCACATGTTAAGTAGGTATACTATGACCTGACCAAACCTCTGATGTCACCTTATCTGCTGAACCCACCCACCTCCTTCATACATATATGCAAAATTCTGGCAGTCTTTCATCTAACACAGTAACCCTGAACTAATTTCTTGCTCTCATCCACTTTCCCCTACAAAGGTTTGGCACTGGCTTTTTTGTAATGAGAGACAAATGTGTTTGGAGTGCTGCATCAGAACTGCTTTAAGGATGAGTGGGTGCAAGCCTTTTTCCAGTTGAAGTTTTGCTCTTTCAAAGGAATTAGACCAAAATGAGGCAGTAGTGAGGTAGAATGTGCTGACTCCGTAAATGTGGCCAAGCCACAGACTGAAGCCTCGCTCAAAACAGACAGATCTTATTATTACATAGGGAGAGAAGGGGGTTTATGATAATACTGGGGCACATTCTGTATGTAACACAATCCATCTATAGGAATTCATACTTTAAATGAAAAGTGCAGCACTACGGTATCCCTGTATATACTACCATGCAACCATGATGACAGTCAAATAGATATGACTTCACTACTGGACAATTTTTCTTTGTGGACTTTCTAATAGGTCTATTGTTTGAGTTGTGCATTTTTATTACCTTTTATTTATTCATCTTTGCAAGATGGCAAACATTTCTTAAAGCCAAAGCTTCTCTGGAGGCAGAAATAATCTCATTGGTTGAGTTAACCTCAATGGGCAGAGCCAAAGAGCCACAGTTTTTCAGGCGTACATTGTTAGCTAACAGGAAAATGTGTATGGCAAGGAAGGAATTCTACAGAGCCCCCCTAGACCTCTAGGAGAATATTTTATTAATTCGTGCCCTCGAATTAGTAACTTGTGCCCTCAGATAAAAAATGTGTGCCCTCGAATAAGTAATTCGTGCCCTCGAATTAGTAACTTGTGCCCTTGAATGACTAATTCAAGAGCACGAATTAATAAAATGTTCCCCTAAGGGTCTAGGGAGGCTCCGTAGAATTCTGATCAAGATATAGATAAAAAACACATAGCGTTACAGAAAAAAAGAGTGCAGTACATTCTTCTGTGCATCTGGGGCAGTGCTGAGTGCTGCTGATGGTTCCAGATTTCATTCATCTAAGCACATGGAAATGTTAATCCTCTTAGCCACTGTCTGAAAGTTAAGTAAAAAAATAATAATTTAGAGAGCTAATTTTGTGGAAAAGGCCCTTTTTGTATCTCTATGTCAAGGGGGCTCTATGTCGCCCCCTGGAGGTGGCATCAGATATTGTTTTAGGTGGAATATCTCTCAGTATAGATTATGTCAGGTTACAGGCTGATATGGCTAGCTTGAATTTGGAATAGCAGAAAGACTAAATTGCAAACCTGGCTACATCTGGATTGCATTTTTAGCAGCAAGAGCGCTAGATTTAATAACACCTCCCCAGTACTTGCCTTTTTGCTGCTATTCAGTCTAATGTTGCTTAGCCAGAAAACTGTGGTTCTTTGGCTCCTCTCGTTGAGGTTTAACGCAGCCATTAAGATGATTTCTGCTTCACAAGCCGCTCTGCCTCTGAGAAACGTTTGTATAAATCTCCAGCCTGCATCTTGCACCTCAACCAGAACATAATAATTCAACATGCTGGCCAACACTACTTTAGTAACACAGTACATCACAGTTCATTTCTACCCTTTCTACCCCTCAATTGTACCTCAGTAGGCCTACAGGTTACTGTCTAGTTTGGTGCAAACAGCAATATATGAAAGAACTATAATAATAATATTCTTGTGTGATACAACAAGTGACACTTACAAAACAAATGATCTTTAAAGATAGGTTCACTTTGTTAGAACGCAGACTCCATTGAAATATTGTCTGTGTTGAAGCCCAGTGTGAAGATGCTGCATAATATAATAATGGTATGATGGTAAAGTGCTAAAACGATTGGCGAAGTTGTTCTCTGTACTATTCTAAATGATGCTAGACAACAATTTAATGAGGCATGGGTTCACAAAAAGGAAGCTTATTATTTAATTATACATTCATGCAGTGCTCTGTAACATTCTTCATGTTCTGCTTTAGCATAACATTTTCATTATGCAATACCCTTAACTTCTCAGGAGGTCTGATGGGAAAATGCTTAATGTTGCAGTGAAATATTTTAATTCTGCAACTGCAAAGTACACACTGCACAGCTCTTTTCCTTATCTCTTGAAAGTAGTGTTAGTATTCCCTGTGCGTGTCACTACAGACATCATTTATCACATGAGCCACAAGTTTGTTTTTATAATTCATACACCCCTTGGTGGGAAACTTTCAATGCACCATTTACCGCACTCCCACTGAGACGGCCAATGGAATATATATGAAAAACGCTATCATGTGGGTTACACCTGAAAGAGAACAATAAAAAGAAACAAGAAGGCAGAAACAAAAATGTGATGCGTTTGATTCACATGAAGATGTCAGGTGCATAATGAGATTTTTGTCTGTGGTTGATAATGTATAATTTACAAAATGAGTCAACAGCTTTAGAGCATTTCCTTCTCTATAATATTTTCTCTTCAGACAGTTGGCATGACAGCATCGCATTGATGCCTCCTGAATGGAAGAGAAACAGTTGCATGTAAATTGTAATGTGTTATGTTAAAGAGACCTCTTTGAATAGTTAAAATGTGGCAAGATGAAACTTTAAATTCACCTGACTGGCTACATTTCCTGCTTCTGTGCGCCTCCCATTTGCCACGGCGAGATTGAAACACTCACCAAGGTGCAATTGAGAGCCTCGAAAAGAGGATGCCAGTGTGCATGGCAGACGCTTGCACCCTCCATCTGCTCTGTCTCATAAAATGCAATGTGCACATTAGAGCAGGATTGCTTTCTCCAGTCTCTGTGGTACAATTTTCGCTTTTTCTGTACAGATTTGCTATGTTCATAACTTTACTTGTTCACAGCCATGTAAAATGTGCTGACATTTTCCAACTGTGTGCATGCATGTGTGTCTATGCAGCAAAGAATGTTTTACAGCTTGTTTCCTCTTGCAAGGAACATGCTTTTCCCCCCTGCAGTATATTGTTTTGAATAGCATTTACCAGCACTGCCTACAGACAGTCCTTTTCAAGACAGTAGTTAATTACAGCTGAATCGTCATTACTTGAGTTGGCTATGGTTTCCTGTAAAGCTCTTTAACTGGTCTCAGCCAGGCAAGAGCACTCAGTGAAACATTATTGTGCTGCTTAATGGGGCAAAGCAGGGAAGATCTACTTCCTTTTTTTTGGGTCTGTCTGTCGAGATTTGAATAATACATCTTATAAGTTTAGCTAAATATTGGCTTAAATCAAAGGGATTCTGTGAACGCTAGAATTATATGAGGCCACAAGTAAAGATACAAAAGCTATGAATCTCATGCAATGTTAATGATCCTTAATCTGATAACATTTGAGTTGTTTCATTTCATATTGTAACATTTCAGCAGTGTCTTTTCTGACTCTGAGCTACATTTCTGCAATGCATCTTTTTTTTTGAGGATTCAAAGTTCTGTGTCTGGAGATTTTAAAGAATAACTGGTTTACTTCTTGGCAACATTTTAATCTAATTTGCATTTTTCCTATATATATGTTCTTCCAGAGTAAATACATTAGACAATAATTGAAGGAGACCCATATGGACAGTTGTGTCTGCCGTCCCTTTGCATTCTTCGCATAATACCCTTACTGTTGTGTCAAGAAGGGAGGAGGGAAGGAGGGAGAGGAAGGAGAGGGGAGGAAATTGGAAAAGCAACTGCTTAGTCTCAGTGTGAAGTGAAATCCACTGGACTAAGGGAACTATCTGCGGATTTAGACTAGGACTATATCAGCCAAACAATTTAGTCTAACTTTTATTTAGGTAAATATATACTTTTGAACATCGAGGATGACGGAAATGTGAAGAAAAATCTGTTGATAATCATTAGTGGACAGGTTTTTGTTTTTGCCCGCTACAGATTTTTTGGAGAGTGCAGTGGGGGGGCGTTATCTTTGACTCGGGACAGAGTTGTAGCCTATAATGTTTTCTTGTCAAATCATGCCACGTTTTAGATTACGCCTGTGATGGGCTGAGCAAACGCAGCGAACATCCTCCTGCTGTTGCTGACACACATTGCATTGCTAAATCGCCGAGAGAGGACTGGCCAAAAAGTTATCGAAGTTCACTGGATTTTTCTGCCCGAGGATTCCTGCGGATCCCCCCCGAGTTGGACTACATTTACTTTTTTTTTAAGCCCTCGAGCGCTCGTCCCCCCGGCCCGTCCCAGCATGCTGGGCTGGACTGACGACTGAGGAATGGCATCGGCTGTGTTTGAAGGGACGTCGCTGGTCAACATGTTTGTCAAGGACTGCTGGGTGAACGGGATCCGGCGACTCATCATCAGCCAGCGTGGAGAGGAAGAGGAGTTTTTCGAGATCAGGACTGAATGGTCCGACAGGAACATTTTATACTTGCACCGGAGTTATTCGGATTTAGGGAGGTTGTTTAAAAGACTGGTTGAATCCTTCCCCGAGGACAGACGGGACCTTTCCAAGTCTCCACTGATAGAAGGTTGGTAGGAAAATGACACCAGCCAGGTGACAGTGTGCCAGCGTGTAATTATAGCTATTTCATAGGCCTACAGGGATAATGCTGCAACCACTGGGTCAGTTAACCCATCTTTTAAGATAAATCTTAAGGGCGTCAATGCATAGTATGCATCATTGCCAGGGGTGTAGCTAGGAATTTTGTGTCCTGCACAGGAGGTGAGTATGCCCCCCTCCACTTCACTCTCATTCCATTTATCACAATCAAATACACCTCTATGCAACTGAACAAACCTACATATTAATGTATTTGACATATCCCAGGATGAAATGTGGGGGTTTGGAGCACTGATCACAAAACTCGCTGTGAAATAACTTTTTCACCAGAAGCCCTTGTTTAATGAACAATTTTACTTACGTTTGTACAGGAAAAAACTAGCCAGATTTGATTCCTGCTTGTTCCAGCTTGCCCGAGATAGCACAACTGTTTCTATATCATAGTTTTGAGAGTTTGAAAGTTTTACTTACTGTAGATTTCAACCAAACCTTATTTCAATATCAGGGCAGAATGAAACAACATTATAAAATAGTTGAAGATGGGGCATTTAATACAACAACAACAACAATACGACTACCACAACAACTACTACTAATAATAACAATAAAATGCAATAAAAATAATAATGCTATTCTAAAAAAAATAATGCATGTTTCTGTTTATAGCTCTATGCCTCCTAATGATCACTGACTGGAATTCATAGTTACCATAGTTATCACCATCAGTCAACACTGCCCTTTCTTACAACACATCCAAATAACATATAATTACACTCTACATCATTGCTGAATGATGGGGTTTCTACTTAATTTGAGTGAAATAGCTTCATGGCCTAGATTTATATCCTTTTGTTTGGACGGTTTAATAATTAACAAAGTCCGCTTTAGGATGTCACATTAGCAGACCTATCACGTAGCTGTCCTTTGGACCACAGGACCAACATGCTGAGAGGCTGTTTCTCTGTGTTGTCAATATTTCAAAAGCTATACTATCTACACTTTCAACCTATATTTACTTAAAATTCTGATTCACCCGGGCAGACGCTGACATTTAAGCCGGCATGATAGCTGTCAGTCTCTGATCCTCTTGTGATGTGTTTTCCCCAGCAGAACAAATTCCACATAACCATGTCACAGATACATCATCATGCTTCCTGGTTATCTTGGATGACATGGACCCAGAGTTGTGCTGAGTTGTCAGATTCAGTTGTTCTTTCCAAATGTTAGGCTACAATGCCTTTTTTCCTTTTCTTTCTTTCTTTCTTTCTTGAAACATTAATGGTCATTTTACTCTGAGCAAATGACCCATGGATTATCATAAATCACCCTTTTAAAATAGCTTTATATTGAGGACTTTCACTGCACTTAATTTCCCAAAAGGTCAGAGTCTCGGGGAAAGTTGCTATGACCTCTTCTGCTAAAGTTTCATCTGGTTTGGCTGCAGCAACGGGTTAAACGGTGGTTTTCAGTGAACAATGTTTTGCCACAAGTGGCCCAAACCTATGCGGCCCTAGGGGTTTGGATCTCTGACACTGTGGTGCCCTGGCATTGACAATGGCATTTCCAGTGGGTTTGGCATAACTCCCAGCATGCGCCGTGTGTATGTACAGTCTCTTTGGCGCTTCTCTTTTGTCTGAGCCCCCTGAGCCTATAAGAATGTTTTGGAAACGTCCCTTTAGTGGCGAATGGACAGCTTCACTTCCTTCCCATGGACTAAAATAGCTGTCAGAGTTGTTGACATTATGCTTCTTTGACACCACCAGTGTAATGTGCAGAGCAATTTTGGGAATAGACGTGTTAGAACTCATGACTCAGTTTGCACTTCTTCTTTAATGCCTATTATTGTTCATTTCCTGATTGGAACTGAGAGAAGCGAAGCTATGAGATCAGCATTGAAGTAAGCATCTACTCACTTTAGAAGTGACTCATATGGGGATTGATAATGCCATTGATGGATAGCAAACCATCGGTTAACCCCATCCTTCTACTTTCTTTAACTTCCACCTCTGTTCAATATTTCATTTGCATCCCTTCTAATTGCTATTCAGATTGAAAGAAAAAACAAACAGCCCTGGCCCTCCTCTGTCTACTTTGCTCCAGTCTCTGGCTGCGCTCATGTTTTCCTGTTTCTGTGCTGCACCTAGGCAACAAGGAAGGCGTGCAGAGCTTTCACACTGATGTCATGATGAGAGAGAGAGACGGAGATAGGAGTGGACTTGCCATATTTAGGCCCTGCGCTCTGTGCAGCCCTCATAAGACCCACCTTACATGTGACCCAAGAATGGACACAGACAGGAAGCGATTGCTCAGATCCCACGTGAGCCAGATTCCACCCAGGAATACCAGACGAGACTATTACAGGCACACAGGGAGTCAGCAAAGCCCACGGGTTTGATGACAACCCGTCCCTCTTATGGAGCCTGGTTGCTCGCTGCAGTTTGATGCTCTCTACTTGTTGACTGAGGGCGGCAGAAATAGCGTGTTGATGAAACTTTGGGGGGAGAGTTGGTGGTGAGATGATAACACAGTGTTGTGCTGCTGACATGTGCTTATCTGATGTGGTGCAGGAGGTCGTTGTGAAATAGCTGCTGATTACAATGTCTGATGAGTGTTTAGATAACATATTTGAGGATGACTTGAACGCAGCATAGTTCCTGTTGTCTGCTTGCATCTACTCTGTTATTTTAGCTAATACCCAATGTTGCTTCTTTATTCTACGCTGTCAGCATGGCATGTTGTTGGAAAAAAATAACAGATGGGTAACTTAAGTGGGCAATTATTTCAAGAAATTATGAAGCAGGCACTGCACAAAATGCCACATTGTTACTATCTAATTACTGTTTAAGTTGGAGCATCTGGCCCTGTTGTTGTAACAGGCAGATGTTTCACTTTTAATGTGTCAAAGGGTGCTTAATTAAGTGTGGAGGCTGCCAACAAAACTACTAAAAAAAGTTACCTGCTCAAATAGTTTTACCTACAGGCTAATCCAAGGGAGGAGGACGTGGTTGCAGACAAGTCGAGCATTTATGCCTGTATGAATAATCTCTCTACGACAGAAGACAGAGCATGTTGACAGAACTGCTTACTGCATGAGGACCAGTGTGGCCAGGAAGTCCATGCAGGAAATGGACTCTTTAACAGGAAATTTGAGGAAACACACTGGTTGGGGAAGAAAACACAGCCACCCATGGTTTCAGTATCTTTGATGGCACTTTTTCAGAGAGAAACCATCCCTATAATTTTAGCGCTAAATATCGGAGTATAGAGAATAACAGAGGATGACATACTCTGAATATCTGGATGGTATTTTATTTCTAAACAGTTCTCTTGGATGTACCATGGCAGGGTGGCTTTTATTTCTGTGTCAAAGTGGGGACCCTGCAACAGTGGATAAACTTGACTAACCTGTTTACAAGGGTAATAACTAGCTCGAGTGGGTGGGGATGAGTCAAGTCTCTGATGTCAAGTTATCATGGTTTCATTTCCGTTTAAGATGTTAACTGTCTTGCTGATGCTGACCTGTAGCTCCTCTAGGCTCTTTACTTCGTACCAAGTCTTTGAATCGATCACGAGGCCTCCACCACACTGAAGAGTCAACGAGTTCAAAAAAGGACACAGACTTTCACATTAGGGTTAGATCAACATACCAGTTTGGTGATATATTGTTATGATATTATAAACTGCCCAGTCATGTCGCCCACCTCCCAGTATGGTGGTTTCTTCCCCGACCACAGCTACATAAAAACCTCTGCTGTTTTCTTTCCACGTTATGTTTATTTAATTTATAATCAGTGTTTTTATAAATTACTTCTTCATTCAGAGGCAGAAATATATCCTCAAGTTTCTCCCACCATTGAATAGTTGTGGTCGGTCACCCTGCCTGAAGAAAGAGCTGTTAACCCCCCAAAAATGTTTATTAGTCTGGGTTTCAGTGGAGAGTTTCAGGGTTTATAATGCTGTTTCAGGCTTTTCCATTCGGACAACACCCTGACATTCTCAGGAAAACAGAGAATGCTTGTGAGCTTTGGGAATAAAAATGATCAAATTGAAAGATGCTTAATGCTAGCAGCACAAAACATCAGCTGTTGGCAGCTTTAGCACAAAAACACTGGTGTTGTTTCTTGCCCTTCACAGTTCCTTATTTGACAAACCCTATGTTAGACTGAAAGTATGTACAAGCTTGTGACAAAACACCACAATAAACCTCCACAAACCTCAAACATAATACGATTCGTCACAGTCGCAGAACACTTCCACTGTGGTCTGAAAGAGCCTTCGTCTCGAACAGAAGAACTTGATCCTGAGGCGGTATGAGGTGCAGCCTGGGTGGGAGTCTCACTGAGTTCCTAGTGATGATTTAATTGCCCAATCACTCTTCACAACCCCATGGGTATGATGTCATCACTGTGGGCCATTATAAATGGATGAGACTGTGACTTTGCATAGCGTTGCCTCAGGCCCTCTTAGTGTTTTCACGAAACAACAGCTGCTGTGTGACTACCTTTGTGCCAGCTGCATCAGAAAAAAAAAAAAAGAAAAACTCATCAGTGCGGTTCCAGTCTTCATCATCCTCCTCCTCACCACCACATCCCTTTGTCAGCATGACACTAAATGATGCTTTGCTGACTACTAGGTCACATGGGCAGCCCTGAATTGTTAAATGTGCTGTTTTTACACTCCCGCAAATTCTTTAATTGCATTATCCAGGCTTAACTGGTCATCACAAATATTGTTCTGTGGTGTTTCTCTCCAAGGTTGTTATTACTATCCTCTGTTATTACTGCTATTGTACAAACTTGGGCAGCTACATAGGCAATTTTAGAGATTGTGTACTTTGCTCTGAAGGCAATGATAAGTGGGCTATTTTAGTCTTGCTGTTGTTTGGGCAAATATCAGCGAGTATTGTTAATAAAAAGGTTATTGTGTTCACCAGATCGCCACCTTTTCTCTTGCATTTGCAGCAACCTTTTTCGAGAGCGGGGATTAATTCAACCCAGTCTAGCTTTTTTGTGCCTTGACCTATGGTTAGATAAAACTGTGGTGGCTACAAAGGTCACAGCAGCTGCACTTTGTTATGGTCGATGTGCAGAAGTAGTTAAACTTGAACTCTGCTTGTGCGAAACTTTCGGTGTAAAGCTGACTCTGGAGATCAGTGTAATTTTTGGGGGATTTTTTTTAATTTGGACTTAATATTCAAATTAGTATCAACTTGTATCAATTTAATATCAACTTTGTATCACCCTAACCTGAAACCTGGTACAAAGATAAGTTAACTGACATTCTATTGATGCATAAACTAAGTTGTGTATTTACATTGGACAGGTTGACATGAAGTATCTACATTGACTCAGTGATGACAGTCAGCTGATACACAGTTGAATATGAATGCCGAACAGTCCAAATGAGTGCGACCAAATTTGGATATCCTATCTCCTAGTGAATATGTTACCAAGTCAACACTATTCCTAAATATTGGAAATATTGCAAGGAAACAACTTGTTTAAAGCTCCGTCCTTAATCCACTGGCTTTGTGCTTTTTGAAAAATATACCTGGTAACTGTTGCACTTCAGTAATGTGTCTGCCTTTATTTATTTCAGGGCTGGTAAAAATCAAAGAAGCAAACGACATTGAGATGAAGTTGAATGAGGTGGAGAGGCTACTGAAGAACGCAATCAATATGCCGTGGAAGGTTGGTCATTTAAGTCCTACTTTTCAAACAATATCAGTATTTTATAAAAATATTCAGTCTGTGCATTGAAAGAAGAGTTCGAGACCTCTTGTCCACGGGGATCGCCTCTTGGCTCGCAGGCACAGATTCCTTTGTGGGAAAACTCTTGGCCGTATGTGCTAAATTTTTCAAAAACCTCCCTCCGCAGTATTCCAGGTCAGAGGTGATGTTAACTTTCTTCGAGCGGTCACCGTTGGACCAGGTGCTACGGAATGACAAAGTCCACAGAATCCAGCCTTGCTTTCAGAGTCCAATCAAGATATCAGGTAGGTGAAAACATGAAGATGGACCTACACACTGATCAATATTGAAGTCCTGTAGTCACTATTGACCTCCATTATGTCACCATGATTGCTCTGTGTTTCTTTTTAGAAATCATGCGGTCAAATGGTTTCTGTCTGGCCAATACAGAGACTATTGTATTTGATGAGAGACTCCCTGAGGAAAAAGAGAGACCTTCCTCTACCGACTCTGGGGAACATCCGTGAGTATCAGGACGACACGTTTAACCTGTTCATTATTGTGATTCTCCCTACTTTTTCTGTCATTTTCTGTCCAGTTTCATATTGACCTTTTCATATGCATATTTTTCCCACAATGTAAAGGCCTCTATGTTAGCTCTTGAGTTTGAATGCCGTAGCGTGTTTGAAATTTCTTGAATGCATACCAATCCCTAGGACCTTCCACCCCCCCACGTACACAGTAGGAAGTGTGTCTGCACCTCTTCCTTCCCTGGGTGTGTGAAGGAAGCAAAAAAGGAACAAACTGCTTTTGGTCTTTTGCACAAACTAGACTTTTCATCACCCTTTAGTAGGAGAGAGTTGACGCTTTGCAAAGAAGATTTATAATGAAATGCTCTTAGAAATAGATCCTCCACCAGATAAAACACTGAGGTTGAATTAAACATTGGTTAACACTTAACACAAGGCCTTTGTATTCAAATCAAACACGTTAAACTTTTGATGACTTGGTTAGACAACACACGTCCACCCCGTCCATTGATGAATGTGTCTTTAATTCCCTTGCCAGGTATGAGGACGGAACAGAGTTCTTGCCAATGGAACCGGAGTTGTGTGATGAGGAAACAGAGGCTTACGTCACCAACCTGTCCTACTACCATCTGGTCCCATTTGAAACTGATATTTTGGAGTGAGGAACTAAACAGGATACACGCTGGTGAAAGGACATTTGATGCTGTCACTGAGGAACACACACGCCATTAAGTGGAACCTAGCTATGCAATGCCCTTCTCAGTTTTTAAGGGGAACATGCTACACACAGCTGCTCAAGTGTCATGCTGCTGCTGCTGCTGCTTTTTCTAGCATTTTTCCAATGTGGCTTTTCTCCAGCTGGTTTTGGACTTGTGCGGATTCCCAGTACGCCAAAAGACTGAACGAGTGCAACAACAGTGCCACTGTTATCCTTTGTCTTTCGCCACTTTATGTGATGTCACCAGTGTGCCTCATCCTTAGCCTTACTTCAGTGTCTCAAGTCAAAACAAGATGGGATTCTTTTTAGGCTGGCTGTAGAGGGCTTTGAGGTGATGTAACCCTCCGCCTGGCAGCCGTGGTTGAGGCCCTCAGTTTTTGGGCAACAGTGGTTGAGAACAGCTGTTTGTTTTTCTAAATGCAAACTAGGTCATCTCTAAATCATCTTTAGGGATCTTATAATTTCCCCACTGATATATCTGATCAATTCTGTTTTAGATAATGCCTTCTTGTTAGCCAGCAGCAAACAGTAGCACGTCTGTGTTCCTAGGACCATATGTTCCCATGGTCCTATATTTCCTCCATAACAGCTCCGTGTTCCCCCAATCCCAGGTTCCCTTAACAAAAGAGAATAACATCCATACTTCTGGTGCCTAATCTGGTGGTGCATGTTCAGTAAGTAATATCTGAAATGGAGCATAGTCTGCAGAGCTAGTTCAAACAGAAAACTCGAGACTCATGCGCTCATTCTCATATACACTCCTCATGTTCATATGAGGAATGTGTATATCTGCTCAATGCTACACCCCTTTGCAATAAGGCGGTCTATTTAAGCTGCCTGCACCTTGCATCTATCTTTGCTCTTCTGCTCTGCACTGCTGCAAACTCTGCTACTGCCTGTGCTGCTGCTGCACCACTCATTGCCTGCTGCTTCAGTGGGTGGTGTGTGTGTGTGTGTGTGGTGTGTGTGTGTGTGTGTGTGTGTGTGTGTGTGTGTGTGTGTGTGTGTGTGAGGGTGGAGGTGGTTGCTCTGTTGGTGTAAGAGCTTAGATACCACACGTATTATATTTATCTGCATGCATTCAATAAACTTTTACATGTGAGTTGGCTGACTGAAATCGTGTTTATGGACAAGCCGCTCCCAAAGATTTTTATTCGAACACACATGTCGCACATAGTCGATAAACACCATTTCAGAAACTGAATCAACCAGATTTTGCATTTTTCTCAATGTACCAGCGTTCTGGACATTACTCTCCTTTATATGTTGAGGAAACAGGATAGAGGGAGCATGGGGCTGTTTTCACTGTGACAAAAAATACATTGAGAGAACCTAGGACTCTGGGAACATAAGACCTTAGGAACATATGGTGGCCTCCTAGCTAACCAGCACCGTCTTGTGAACACATTTGTGCATTGGCTAACTTATCTAGTAGAAGCAAATATTAGTGTTATCAGTGGCTAGCAGTCACATGCAAAAGTCAACATCGGTTGCTTTGCTAAATTAGACTGCTGGCTCGTTATCTCGCTAGTAAAACTAAAACCCAAAGTTTGGTTTTCCCTGAGCAGTTTATTCAGGGAACCTAAACAGATTGTTCAGATTAACTGATGCGATTTTTCCCGATGTGTTTTGAAATGGAGATAGAACCAGAGTGAGAATACCGTTTACTGTGTAACAGAAACCTAAACTTGGAGGACAAATCTATCTTATTGGACTGTTTATTTTTATTTATAGCCTCACTGAATCAACCTTCACTGTTACCATAACAATCTTTTTCTGATATCTGTATTTGTAGACCAGGTCTTATTATACATCCATCCCCTGGACCTCCATGATGGCGCCAGGCGAGGTTTCAAGATTTGTGACACAACTGCAATGCCTCTATTGTCTCCTCCTTCCAGCTGCTCTCTTGTGTCCACACACTCTTGTGTTACCACTCTGGTGTTTTCTCCTGCGTGAATGTGGTGTCATGAAGCTTTGTGTATGATCGTAGTTTATGGTGCAGTTTTAACCAGCATGTGGGAACGTTTATGTCTGTGCTATACCAGCCCTAAAGGATAATTCCTGTTTTGTTGCTGTGATGTTCAGTTGGTTCTTTAATCTGAAAGTCGTCTAAGATTCCTTTAAAATTGGATTTTGTGTTTTCAGTCTCTGGCAAGAGACGTACAAGCATGTGCAAACTATCTGTCACGAAAGCTGACTTAACAGAAGTCATAAGGGTGACTGCGACATGCTTAAAATTTGGCCCAAACCATCCTTATATAGCATAAAACAATTAACCAAGAATCATGAAGCTCTGACACTCCTGGAATTTGTTTAGCATCCGTAGTAGATTCATTTTTGATGGTCATATGGTAATAATCAGTTAACCAAACCATATATTTGTTTTCTCTTGAGTCTTAGACTACTGTCAAAATTAATGAATATTCACACTGAACAAATGAAATGTCTTTGTGTGATTATTAGGTTGTTACGAGAGATTTCTTCCAAAGCGAGGACTTAATGCTGCCTGTTAGGGATTTAATGAGAATGTTTTTTTTTCATGCTTTTGTCTGGATAATAAGTTAAAATGTAACTATTAGATTTTAATGTAGCATGTTCTTTTTTTTTAATTAATTTGATATATCAGAGTCAAAGCCCGTTAATGTGTTGACATTACTGCAATAACTGAATCATCTGAGTTCTGTTGTTGCCATATAATAGATGATAAAGTGGAGAGAAGAAAGCTCTGTTTGGCCGGTGAATTGAGGCCATATCTGACCCACTGTGGTGCAAGACAACATGTGAGTGCGTTCACCCAGACAGCTGACTGCAGCGAGTGTGGGAGTCTACTGCTCGGCCTGCAATGGGGGGAACAAGTCCTCTCTTTATCTAAAGAAAACAAATGGCCATGCTGTGCTGAAACATTCTATAGGGAAAGAGTCTGAATTCGGCAAAATGAGTGAAACTCATGTCTTTTGTGAGTTTTTATGGTTGTACCCACCAAAAGGAGGGTTTTCTGTAATTGGACACACTTGTTGAGCACGTTTTGGTCTCCTTCTAGCATCATTTAAGAAACCATGAAACTCAGTGGAGCATCACCCATGTTTTGAATGAATATTTAAAATAGAAAATGCATTTGTATAACTGTAGAGAAGTCCAATTGGGTTGATGTTCTTAGATAGTTTTGTCACTTTGACCTTTTTTTCTAGAGCTAACAGCTTCTGTCCAGTTTTCTGCCCTTCTAAACACAAAAGCACTTGACTCTCACCAACTTGGCACATGGGCCCTCTCCAGGACGGCCCGCCGCATGAATCTATTTAGTAACACAGTCATGCTCACCATTCACCCCGTGAGAAAGTACAGCTCTTTCTCAGGGTGTGAAGCGATCCCACTCTTTTTGTTTTCTCCTCTATTTTCTCCGAGCAAGAAAGCTTAAATTGGAGGAAAAGATACATGATATGGACATTCTTTGGACACAGTTTTCTATTGAAAAATGATATTGAATGCTTTCTGGTAGAAAGTGGGACAGTATGATCGCAATGATTGAATTTATCTTGCTCCATTCTAAGATGAGACTGGAATTTTTTTTTATTTGAGTATGTATCATTTTTATACCAAGGTTAAATGTTCTCTGCATGGAACTGCTTTATGTTTGTCATAACATATGAATTAGAATTTAATGGTCAAGGATCTATTAAGACCTTCTCTCTCTCTTCCACTATGAATTTTTCAGGCTTAGTCATTGCATTATAAATACTCTGTCACAGTTTCCATGAAGTTATGACTAAATGGTACTCATACAGATTTGTTCAGTGTGACGGGAGTGGCTATCTTAGTGCTGTTACTCCTCTTTTAGTGAATTTTTGAAACATATCAGTGTGTTGATCTTGCCAGCCATAGATGTGATGATTCAGAGGAGGACAGTGTGATTATATTATTAAAAAAAATACATAAAGATTTTATTTATTTTTCAAGCCGCAGTATCATAATGTAAAGCTAACCATGCTCTTCCTTGTAATCTCATGTTTAAATGCTTATACGGCCATTGTGTGTATATATGTATCAAAAGGGCTGAATGAACATAATCTTTATTATAAACCTTGGAAATGAAGTATATGTGATGATATGTTTGACAACCCTAATGATAGCCAGACAGTATTAGATAAGACATTCATTAAACAAATAAATAAATATGTTTTAATAAGAAAAAATGTGTTTGTCTGATGGAAATGAGAAATATACTTCTAGGAAAGAGTGTAACAGTTCCAGAGGCCAGCCAACAAGGTTTTGCCGTCTGTCTTTATTATCTTAGATGGCCACCTTGTGGTGAGTAACGGTAAGCCTTTCAACATCTATTCCACCTAAATTTAGGCCTAATTTAAACAAAACAGAATAAAGAATTATAAATAATCATTTTTATGAATAATTATAAAATTACTCTGCAAATTCAGCTTTAGTGGTATTATATCATTCCTTATAACAGTCAGTCCAGTCTAATTCTATAGTAATGTAAAAACATTAGAGTAAAATCCACTAGTATCATTAACAAAGCCAGAACATGGAAAATACGCCTTTGTTATAAAGTTTGTTGGAAATATACATTTTAATTCCATGCAGCAGCCGGTGCCTTTCGGCTTCAGGATGCTGCGTAATCCCGCGCATGCGCAGAAGGAGAGGCTTTAGCTGCTGCCTGTATTTCCTGCTTGCTGTTTCCATTCGAAGCGATGGCAGAAGTGAAAGCTTCCCTCATTTGTGGAGGTACATACACTTTTTTGTATCATATTATTGAATGCAAGACTATGTATGTGATTGCAGCGTCTGTACAGCTGAGCCACAAAGCTCCTGATATTGTTTCTGTAAAACAAAATTCATGCACAGTTAGCTAAGACGACAGTTTAGCTGGTGATGCTTCAGTCATGAGGTTCTGGGCAGGATGGTTGCACAATTCTAACTATATTAAGCTCTTATTCAAATTGTGATAATTTGCACATGGTCTAATTTGTTGTTTGTTTTGTCACTCTAGTTGTAGTGGCTTTCCTAAGTTCAACGGTGCTTGCAATTGTTGAAGATCTAGATGAAACGTAAGTGATGCACATTTTTGGCTAATTCTCTGGTTAAATAATGCAGCTTCCTGACTTTATCACATTATTGTCGTCATCATGCAGCAGATTCATACACAAAACAGCAATGGGATGCAAATAAGCGATTCATTAAATCACTGCATGGTTTTTCACTGTTACAGGAAGTCATAGCTATTCTAGTCAGGGTTTTGTGGTTTCTAACTTGAGTTTATATTCTGCAAAGTTGAACAGGTTGTATGTTCACATCAGATTTTCTGTGGGGTGCATTTTTGCAACAAACAGCAGGGTTGTTTAAAGCAGAAAAATGTGGAGGTATTCTTGGTTTAAGTTCAGGTTTTTAGTTCTAAAATTTTTATATTGCTTATTTTCTCACTTTCTGATAACTAGTTATTGCTGTTCATGTCAGTCACTGCATTGTGTATCATGTAACGTGCATCATGGGAGTTCTTCAGTATACAAAACATATGCAAACAAGCATAAGCAAAGTTCATAGCCTGGTACTGGCTGAGACATAAAAACTGTCGTTGATGCTGTTTTCTTTTCGACAGATTTAAAGACACCAGAGTGGACGATGTCTGGCTGGTTGATGTGAGTCTGTCTTTATACAAACACACACGCACACACACGCATGCATGCAAGCGTGCACTCAGACAGAAGTTGGTCTGGGCCCATTCAGTTCGGCCTCACTCCATGCCTATTACACCGGTGCCCGGCTCATCCCTTGCGGAAGCGGCAGCGGTCGGGGTGGGATGAAGGAGGGCGGTGGTTTCGGGGGCGTGTGCAGACTGTGCTCTGTGTGCGTTTAATGAATGAGAAGTCATGCATGTCGGGCAAAGCTAGGGGGCTCGGAGGGGTTTATACTGGAGTTTGTGTTTGGGTCCGTGAGCAAATCTAGCTCCAGCACCCAAAGCTGCTTACGCTCCTAGTTTTGATGGCAGAGTGAGCCTGGGGAAGTGATGATTGCAGTGACAGCAGTTATACAGGAGTCTCTATTACACTTACACAAAGACAGAAAGTACAGTACATACAGTGCAGGGATAAGTGTAGATATACACCTCAATGCATATACACCTTATGCATTATATATATATGATTACAAATGATGTTATATTAAGATTATACATTAATATGTTGACATAAAGCACATAATCTAAAAGATGTTTAACCTGCTTGCTGGCTATTTGCAGTTCTATGCTCCATGGTGCGGTTACTGCAAAAAGCTGGAGCCAATATGGCAGGAGGTCGGTGCAGAGTTGAAGAGCTCTGGCTCGCCAGTCCGGGTGGGAAAGATGGATGCCACTGCTTACTCTGGTGAGTAAATGATGAGGCACATCAGTGTCTTCCCTTTCAACACTGCCTCATTGGCTCTCTGAATGACGCTGCCGGTGAATCTATGTGGTTGTCTTCTACGCCTGAGAAAAAAAATACCGGAGACTCAGATTGATCCACTCTTTTGTTCAGCATTCCCGCATGCATGCAAGCCCAGTAGCAGGGATTAGCTGTATAATGGCAGAAACAGCACACTGAGAGAAATATGGGCAAATGCACTGTATAGATTTGCATATGCTCTCTAGTATTGGTTCTGCAGAAAAACTCATGGGAGTTGTCTGGCTTACACTGCAAATATAATGTCAATCACAGCCTGGAATAAAAATGCAGATTGCGGTTCTAGGGGGCAGCCAGAGAAGCTGATGAAATGTATGAAGCTTGTATATGGATCTGTCACTCTGCATTCTGTGGCTGATTGAACAGTGAAATGGAGGCATGGAGGCATTTTTTTTTGAAGAGAGTGGATAATCTGTAAACACAAAAACACGGATCTTGATAAGTGCATGCTCCTTGCTTTTGCATCTCATTCACAGATGGAGGAAAACAATGCTCAAGGGTGTGGGTGTGTATCATCTAACTTTGGGGAACTACAAGTGAAATTGGTTGTTTTTCTGTTTTGAATATGGACAGAGAGAGGCGGCATTCACATGAGACAGTCCGGGCAAATTTCATGAAGTTCATCAGTGGGTCACATTTACTTGCACAAAAATACATCTGTTTTCAACTTTTTGACGGGCTGGGCTGCCGAATTTTCATGCGCCATGCTCTGTCAGTCCATGTCATCCATAAATGCCCAGGTCTCATTGAAATACATGGGATGCTGTCTGTATTTTGACGCATCCCAAATGCTCATGTGAATGCTGCCAAGAGGCGAGCTCCATCTCTGCCGTCTCTGACAGGCAAATAGACAGGATAGACAGACTGAATAGTTGACGGATAATTTCATATAGTGGAGTCCCAAAAAAAAGCCCTGTAGAGAATACACTGGCTCAATCTGTTATTGACGGGTACAAAATCTGTG
Organism: Holocentrus rufus; assembly: GCA_900302615.1. Taxonomy (NCBI): domain Eukaryota; kingdom Metazoa; phylum Chordata; class Actinopteri; order Holocentriformes; family Holocentridae; genus Holocentrus; species Holocentrus rufus. The sequence continues at coordinate 46,289 of OMLF01035071.1, forward strand.
TCTGGCTGCCCCTTATAGAAACATATCTCAGAGGCAGAGCTGCTACTGAGGCGGAAATGAGCTCCTTGGTTGAGTTCATAGAGAGTTGAGTTAAACCTCAGTCAGTGGAGCCCAAAAACAGCAGTTTTTCTGGCTAAGTGACATTAGACTGAAGCCCAGTGAAACTCCAAACTCAAACTAGACATACTACCTTAAGTCGTCACCTTCCAAGATCATGAATGCCATGGTCACGAATGAAGGACAAAAGTGACGTACATTTACATTTTGACCATATTTCCCTCTTTGCTTTTCGAGTTTGCCATTTTGCTGACTCGTGCTCTTAAAACTGTGGTTCTGTGGCTCCGCTCGCTGAGGTTTAACTCAACGATTAAGATCATTTCTGCCTCCAGAGCAGCTCTGCGGCCAAGAAATGCCTGTCTCACAGAAACTCCAATTTGCCTGCCATAAAAAAAAAAAAAAAAAAATTGTTGGGACTAACAATAGTTGTGCTGCCCAACTGTACAGCTGTGAGTGGAGATACAGAGCCAGGAGGGCAGCGAGAGTGAAATGAACACATCTCATATTCCCTGACCAAACAGCAAGCAAAAAAGAAAATCAATTTTTTCAATTACATCCAGGTGAAACACACTCCCGTTTCACATTTTTGAAGCCAGTATGAGGAACAAACCAGTTCAGAGTTACATTTGCATTTAAGAACACAGAATATTGAATTAGCAGCATGGTGGGTGAACAGGTAATGAATAATCCAAAAGCAAAAAGAAACATCCTTAACATACCAGGGTAGGAATTTGTCACTGTTTTGCTCACCCTCTCTTATATTTTTTGATGTATATAGCATAATTATCCTTTTATTTAATAAAACATGCAGTATAAGTCCCCTGTGGGTGTTTGGCTTCTTGCACATTGATTTATTTTGGGAAATCTTGTCCATCTTTTATTTCACCAGGCTGCTGAAGGTTTTCTTCCTCATGCCTATACATCAAGTCTGCATTATAAGTGACCTATGCATGTTTTGTTCTGTGTTCAGTCATGTGAATCTATATGAAATTTCCAGGCCCCGTTGCACGACTTTACAGTCTGACCAAAATTCAACTGTCATAAAACCTCAAACGCAGGCTACAGTTTTCTCTGGGATAATAATTATGTTTTCTATATTGCAGGAATTGCATCAGAGTTTGGTGTCCGTGGCTACCCCACAATAAAACTGTAAGTCTCACTCAGAGCTTTGTCTTTCAGATTTATCTTAACCTGCTTTGTATAGATTAAAGAAAGAAATATGAAAGAAAGAATTATGAAATGTGACATAAAAGAACACGCAAACAAGAAAAACACAAAAAACTTTTATTGTTTAAAGCTTATATTGCTTATTATTGAATTTAGTGACCTAAGGGGAAATCTGGCTCCCTCAAACACCACTGGAAGCTAGAAGATAATTGCTCTAGCTGTGATGATCCTACCTCATATTCACCAAGTTTGCTTTGTTTCAGATTTTTTTTTAGCTATGACGAGATTTGCAATAAGATATAAGTATTTAAAATGATAATTATACAAGTTGTTCCACTTCCTTAACAAACTACATAATGCAGCTTTAAATCAAGGCAGCTCAAAATGCCTCTGTTTGGTAAGCGCCCATCTCTTTGACAAGTATGTTTACTCAGTCTCTGGTCATGATCCTTGTCCTTGCGTTTGTGTATTTTCCCTCGAGGTTTAACCTGTGCAGATGCCCTTAGAGGACTTATTCATGAGGGAATAAGGTGTTGTTGCAACTTCCTTACGGCATGACTAAATGACAAACTTGTGTTCACACCTTTTTGAACTCACTACATTTGATTAAATTGGGCATCCCTGCATGCCGTCAGTACATTACACATCTAATAAGCTGCGTTACATATCAGAATGGTGTTTCCCTACCTACACAATAAAACTTGTAGATCTTCTTGCCTGTGTATATGACTTTTGACAAGTATATTATAAAATCATTAGAATTTAAATTGTGATTTATTGATCAACAAGTGCAGACTCTGTTGTTGTTTATTTCCATTTGTAACCCCCCTTCAACAGATCCTCCCCTCGCACCTCATTACAAATTGTTCCTTATGTGCAAGCTTGTTTTTTTAAACTAAAATGAATGGATTTTGGTAGATACCAGCTGCTCAAAGGCAGAAGAGAAGAGATCATCAGACATGGCGGTGTTTGCCATATATATTAGAAACAGAATCATTTATCTGCAGACTTTCATAATGGACTCCCCGGTTGGTTTCATCAAGCTCATTTGAGAAACTGCCACAGGATCACAGCAGGGTTCGTCGCATTAAACCAAGCGAGTGATGAAACATCCATGGAACACAGGATGCCTCCCCTGGTGTTAGAAAGAGACTGATTTAGTGTTCCCGTTTCCCCCTGAGTTCATTAGGCCCTGCAGGCTGACGCAACCTTAGCAATCGCTCCTTAATGCGTTCTCCTTATTGTCGCGGGTTTGAGGTTGGCAGTATCCTTGGCTGCAGCTCCATTAGGGACGGTCCTTTGTTCTCTCACCTGAAGATTTGACAATTCAAATTGGAAAGTTGACCTTTGCATTGAAGGGCCTTTTCCTGATGGATTTGCTGTCCTGGTAGAACATTTTCTTTTGAGGAACAGGCTGGTGCTCAGCTGTTAGGCACTGACTTTTCATTTGCCAAAGATCCGCGGTGCCTGCTGTGAATCTTGAATCTGGTATTTCATAATTTTGGTTTGAGTAAAGTTTTTGAAAATTAGTGACATAAAGCATTGAACAGTACTGCAATGAAATAAGTCTCTCACCCCTTTTCTGCCTTTGCTCTTAGGTTAAAGAGCGATCTTGCCTATAATTACAAGGGACCAAGGACAAAAGATGATATCGTAGAGTTCGCCAACAGGGTCGCAGGGTAAGTCACATGATTCACATTTCACTCCATATAGTCGACCTTACTTTATTTAACAGGAACAGGCTCTACGCTGATATGAACCATGCAAACATGCTCATGAACGCGGGCCATATCTGTTTCATAGCTCACTGGATTTTTGCCTCCGACCCTCTAGTTTAAGCCGCTGTATCAATTGAGCCTGACAGATTTCTCTCTCCTCGAGGGGGAATCAAACTAGACCCATGACAGGAGGGCTGATCAAAAGCTTGGCTCTGGTTCTAGGGCTGTAGGATGTGGGACCGCCACTGGGTGGCGCCACAAGCACAGAAATCAATGCTCAACCAAGGAAACACTGGAGGGCAGGCTGTTATTGTCATTATTGTGCTGTATAAAGAACTCAAATATAACTGTCACTTTTGCACTGAACTGATGATGGCTTTTATTTTAAATCTGACAATCATAAAAATGACATGTGTTGGTTTTATTTGATTCAAACCACAGGCCGGCGGTGCGGGCGCTTCCCAGTAAGCAGATGTTTGAGCACATGATGAAACGACATGATGTGCTTTTTGTTTATGTCGGCGGAGAGTCTCCCCTCAAAGTAGGTGCCACTTATTTCCCCAGCAGCTGATCAAGAGTCAGAAAAGGCCATAGGAGTTTTATTTGCTGCTATTCCATATAAGAATTGTATGGGATTATGGCTCTGTAAAAGCACTGTGGGGAAATCCACTCTAGAAGATGTATGCTATTTGTTGTTTGTGGCAGCTCTCTGTCTGTCTGTTGTGTCTTTTGATTGAATGATAGAGGCTGCGCTCCTGCTGCTGTTGCCAGGTATTCTGAATGAAGAGTGGGCCGCCAATAATACCTGCTAGCGGCTCAGCCTTGACGACTTGTTATACACAGATTTATTGAAAAGCCGTTCTCGGAAAAAAGCCGAAATACTGAAAAGACCTGTTTGCCGTTCGCAGGAGAAATACATCGACGTGGCTTCTGAGCTCATCGTCTACACTTACTTCTTCTCGGCTTCAGAGGACGTCTTGCCGGAGGTAAGGGGCTCAGCATCAGTCCGGTTCAGTCTGTTGGAAGTTCAGAGAGACGCTGGCAGAATTTCAGGGGATTTTCAGGTTTCATTCTCATCGGATATCAAAAATGTTACCAGTGGAATGGATGATTTTGCACCCAGTTGCCATCTCTGTCTTTTTTAGTTTTCTAGACAGAAGTGAAAATAAATGAGATTCTCTTACTATCCCCCTCTAAAAGCAGCACTACTTGGTGTGAGTCAGGGATGTGGGCAACCCCCGTTTTTCACGCTCGACTAATCAGCATGAACAAATAATCGATTATTCAGTTTGTGCTGGTGTTCACAAGGCTTTAATTGATTATTGTGGGGCTAAACGTCTGATGCAATCTCAAAGACAAAATGAGCAATATCATGAAAAAAAACAAACTCGCCCAAATGTCAGTCCTCATTAATTTCTTTTTGTTAATAGGCTAAATCAAATTAATAGAAGAATCCAATCCAAGTCAAAGACAGAGAGGCAGTATTTGCTGGAACATGCAGTCTGCAGGACAATTCATGTTGCAACATTTGGCAATATGCATTGCACAAGCAAACAAATAATCCCCGAATTTATTCAGTATTAATCCATATTTATTTATCACATTGATTTTTATTTCATTCCACATTTGTTGTTCTACAATTAACAGACTGATCTGATGAAAGCAGGACAGGAAAAAATAGCCTGAGCGATAATCCGTGCACAGCAATGCATATTGCAACGTTTGGCATAAATTGACACAACAAGCAACAAAAAAGCCCCAAAAATCCAGTATAAGTATAAATCCACATCCGTGTTTCTAATATTCCACAGCCAGCAGAGCGATCTGATCCAGAGCTGAGGAGGGGGGGGAAAAAAGGGACTGGCAACGAGGCGTGTTTAAAGTTAATCCAGGCAGAGCTGCTCTGTACCGCAGGATTTGAAATTGTTAGCAGGCTTGGCTAGCAGGCCGCAGCCGGATGTTGATGTCGCCGTGTCACGCTCAGCGCCGCCCCGGCCGACGCCCGGCGCGCGACATTCGTTCTGCTCAATTCGGAGTTAACGACCACAAATTAACACAGATTAAAAAATCGGGCACGGCCATCATGAATGAGTAATCGAATAATCAATTAATCATGCTCGTCCCGAGCGTGTGAGGTTTACGGTTTGCCGTAAGAGCTTGTCGCCGTCCGTCCTGTCACACATGCTTCAAGGTTCACATGAATTAAGAGGATTTATGGAAGTTGGATCTGAATTATGTATTTTATGTGTTTTTTCACCAGACAGTGACTTTGCCAGAGCTTCCTTCAGTCGTCGTCTTTAAGGATGGGAGCTATTTTACCTACGACGGTGAGTTTTTTTTTTTTTACAAAGCGCACATGAGCAGCGTTGCCCTGTCTTTATCCACTTTGTTGTCTCAGCATGATGTTTTCTTCAATTAAACTGACCTGACAATCTGTTTCCCTGGAAATTGGGTAGGGTGCCATGTTGTCTGCTGCGCGTTGCCTTCTTCCTCTCTCTCTCTCTCTCTCTCTCTCTCTCTCTCTCTCTCTCTCTCTCTCTCTGTGAGCGGTGTTTTCTCTAGCCTCCCAGTTTTCCAGTCAAAACTCCCGTTCTTTCATCTTTCTCACCACACTGAGTTATGGTGTGCCTGGCCCATCATAAAGCACCCGGGGCTCTGCCCACTATTGTCTTTGTGGTCAGGCCAGTGATGTTGTGGTGGTTTTGTCTCTGGGCGGACACACATAGCGGGCCTGGGTGGATGGACTGGCCTGTGTGGGCGTGGGAGACCACAATTTAGGCCGAAGAAACCAGCACAGGGCTGGTTGTGTTTATACCTCTGAGCTGGACTCAAGAAAGTCTTGACTTGGAGAAGCAGCAGTTTAGTCACTGCATACTCTGCAAAAAAGTCATTTAGTCTCATATTGACTCTTAAAATCTTGTTTTTCTTGAAATAAGGTTAAACAAATCTGCCAGTGGGATGAGATATTCACACTTATTTTCAGAATTTTCTTCAATAAGTGTCTTTTTTTTTATACAAGTGGGCTGATCTGCCTCATTCTGCCTTGTTTCAACATGTTTATACTTGCTCCTGGAAAAATTCCTCAAACAAATGAAACTGCATTTGAAACAAGTGGGATTATCTCCTCCCACTGGCAGATTTTTTTTCCAGCAATTCTTAGTAAAACAAGATTTTAAGATTCAATATGAAACAGAATGACATAAGATGGAGATTTCTTGCAGTGCAGAATCATATTTTTTCCTGAAAGGTCAAGACAAGCTGCTTTTTCTGTTGCCTACGAGAGGCAGCAGGACCTGACAGAAATTTCAAGCATATGGACCAATTTTCCTGTTTATTTTAGCTTTTAATAGGGTATTGGATATATGTTATGGCATGGATTGATTCACTAGAATTGGCGTTAAAATTTAATTCTGGATTCAAGTTTTGGATGCATTTGACTCATATTGTCTAATGTCAGATATAGATTTTAAAATGAAGGCAGCAGGCGCTACATATGCTACATTGAAAGCCTAAAGTTACATTTCTACAATACAGATGTTGAGTTTTATTTAGGCTCTGGCTGTGGTGGTCAGGTTTGGGTTGTGTTTGGATGTAATTTTCTCAGGTTTCTGGGGTTTGACATTTTGTTCTGGTTGGCGGTCTGGCTCAGACTCGGGCAGAATATTCAGTTCAGAATATCAGGCTGATTCAAGCTCTGCTGCCTAGTAGCACAGAAGTCAGCGCAGCAGTATAAGTTCTCCACATTCCTCCATGATGTCTTGGATTTCTCTGCCATTGAGGGCCTGGGCTGGGAGGCGGAAGCGAAAAGGCAGAGCGTCCAGGCACAGTCCCAACACAAAGGGGCCCCAGTAGTGGCTGTTGGGGAGGTGTGGTGCACGGTGCAGCGCCCGCAGCACAAAATACATCTCCAGACTCTCCCTGGCCTGCCAGTTTACCTCCGTCTGCTCTACCTGGCCATTGTTGAAGAGGGGCTTCCTGCACCAGAATCTCAGCAGGAGGGGGTCGCCGCAAACGACGCTGACAACAAAGAGCCCGCACTCCAGAGAGTCTTCAAGAAGTCGGATGCGGAGGATGTTCTGAATGGCTAACATCGCCATGGTGACAGCATATTAAGCTTGTCAAGGACTGAGCATGCAAGCAGCAAGGCGGGGTGACATAATTAAGTCCTTCCTCACATGGTGGATTCTCAGTTTCTTTTCAAGGCAGGAAAAATCAGATCAGAAAAAATACTTTTGTAACATCAGGAATCTTTGTCTTTATAGGTGAAATTGATAGTTGAAAAATAATCAGACTATATTTAGCTCGCTTACCTGTCCAAAAAAAGAATTCTCCAGTGTGAGAAGGAGCTTTGGCTTCAGCCTGTGTTGAGTCCAAGATGTATTTTACCTGTGGTCCACAGTATCTAGTTCCCTGCCAACTGTGCCTGCTGTGTTGCTCAGAGGATTGGTCTCGCTGAACATCCAGTGGAGGGATATTGGCTCAGACAACGAGCCGAGAGCAGCTCAGTTAAATAAGGTTGAGGCGTCTTATGTGGCTCTCTTTGACACTCTGACTTTGCATGATGTTCTCACAGGAACTCCATGCATGGAATCGCATTTGGCTCGACTTCAGAGAAGCATTTGCATAGATACCACATGACGGCATTTTGGGATGACAGATGCTGACATTCATTCACACGTGTGACAGGCATGCAGCATTTGCATTAATATGTTGCGCAGATGTTGGCGTGCATCTGAATCTCTTTCCCTATCAGGTGCATGGTGCATGATCCCCTAGGTGGGGAGCTAATTTTTTTTCATTCGGCAGCCAGAGTGGCTAGTGGGTCCCACGATTCACCCACCACTTTGATTACCCCCTTCCCCCAGTCCCTGAGTATTTGTATTTTGTATGAATTGTGTCCTTGCGAAGCCGCAGTTTCACAACACTTATTTGATATTCAGAGCACATTGGGTTCTTATTCCGGAGGTCTGACTTGTTATGTTTAAAGAATAGATGCCAGCGAGCAAAGCCACGCTCTGTCCAAATAAAGCCTCCCGCTTTGTGTAAATGCTATTTGACATATTGTTGTCGAGCTTTGATCGGTGTGCTGCACATCACAAACAGCACCATCCATTTTGGAGATTCCTGTTAAAAAATAGTACAGCACAGAGGCTCATGCATATTTAATTGCTCAAATGCCGAGATTCAGACTCCCCCAAAGCTGTAGCACCATTTAGTAATGTTGCTCTCGCTACAAGATGCACAGAAGTCCAAGAGTGGTGCGTCTTAAGAGCCCGACTGTTTGGACCATTTCATAGTTAAGACTATGTGCAGTGAAAGCTGCTGGACTTCATGCTTTCTTTGTAATGTGATGTAATGACTGCAAAAATAGACAGTGGGATAGTTTGTTAGCTTGCTTGCTTTTTGCAAATGTTTTATCTGGAACTCCCTCACAATGTGGGCTGCTGTCAAACATGTTCCTCTTTGTTAATACACAATAGGCCGAGCGCACGGCTCCTCTGCAAAGCCATGCAACGATTTGGCATTGCCACCAGCTGTATGGAAAGGTACATAATACGGCCAGCTGTGAAGCAGAATTAGTTTGCATATGGTAATGGGGCGCGTTTTAACTGCAGGCTGATTAACTTTCCATGTGATGACAAGATGATATCACACTCCTAAAGGTGATGACACAGAGGTGACATTTTGAGGCAATGAAGCCGGACAACATTCACCTCGGCGGTGATTTGAATTGGCAAAAAAAACAGACACCATCAATCTGGATGACATGGTGATGAAAGGTGTAATGACTGGTCATAATAACTGTTGGCCATATTGCCCTCCCACATTATGTTGCCCGTGCGTCACAGCTTTTGGAATCGAGCAACGTTGCAGCCCTCTTTCCTTTTGGCAACAAGTCAGACCAATGCCAGTGTTAATCCTGAAGGTATTCTTTCCCCTTTAAGCAACATATGCCATCTCTATGTTGTTTCCTCTGTGCTCTCTGTCAGTGTTAAATAGTTGGATCTGGGTGTTATCATTCCAAATGAACCCAGACCTCTGCTGCTTTCTGTTTGAGTTATCTTTGATGATATAACCTCCCTCTCTCCTGTGTTGCTCCCCCCTCCTGCTTCTGTTCCCTTGCTATTTGCATTGTCTTGGAGGTCTTCTATGCCATTAACCTTCATCCTTGAAATGTGTCAGAGCTGCCTCTTCCCTCCTCTCAAACTTTGACATTGGATCATTCTCTCTCCACCCACTGTCTGTTTTTGTTGGCCCTCCTGCCCCTCATCTTTCTCTGTGTCTCCCACTGCGTGAACTCGGGGCTGACAGGCTCCTGTAGGGCAGTATGGAGATTGCAGGCGCTGACGCCCAGGAAGAGAGCAGCTCTAATTTGTTTCAAGGTGAAGAAAGCTCAGTCAGTGTAGAGGTTCATCAGGCTGCACAATCCCAGCATGTGGCCTTCAGCTCTCCCTCCCCTCTCCCTCTGACGGGCAGAGAAGAAAGCGGGGCAGCTGCCTGCTGTCTGCAAAGCCAAAACATCTGTGGAATCAACTTTCGGGAATGTGTGCCGAACTGACTGACTCAGCATCCTTAACAACAAGACTGTTTTGCTTTTGCACGCTGGCAACAGTCGCAAGTAGCTCACATTGCATTTGGGTCAGTTGTGCTTGAACACTATTATGCGCTGTGACCTTGCGTTTTTACTCAGGTTGTCACGTTAAGTACTGTGGAGTAGCCTTGCAGCTCCTTGGAGACCTCAGGCTTAAGAACCATGTAGGAGTCATCAGCATTCTTGTAATCTCTGTAATGGTAGCAGAAAGGTCATGATAACTTATTAACATGTCATAATGAGGTCTCGGGCTACATTTGACATCAATTACTAGCATCCTGTAGCCGTTTTCAGCCAGAGGAAAATAGTTTTGTTTAACCAGCTTTGGTACCCCGTCTCTATACCTTGAGGGACTGAAACTGTTTCCTATTTGCATGTTGCTTCCAGATGTCAGCGTAGAAACAACATGTGGTTCACACGCAGGAAACAATGCCGGAGTTTTTTTTTTCTTCTTATTTTCACAATTTATGATTGGTTTCCCGATGCATCTAGGGAATGATGCATTCCCTGTGAAATTGGAAAGATCTGCCAAGTCTGTTTCCTGAAAATGAATGTGTAGAATCATTTACAGATGTGTGTGGGTGTTTTCTAAAAAGACAGAAATGTGAAATTGTTCTGGGAACGAGGTCAGGTGAGCTTCGTGGTGCCAGCACACCAGATAGCATCCCAGACAAAAATAGGCATTTATAACCAATGGAAAATTATTGTCTTGTTTTTAATATTTTTGAAAGCCTGCCTTGTGCAAATTCCAATATGTCTCACATCACGGTAATTATGGATGAGCCAGACTGGCCGGAATGTTTCTTCATTTATTTCTTGGCAGCCATTTGCTTAACCGCTACCTTCTGAATGTTTACACCTAGATCAATTTTCAATCTGCCCACACTTATGCACACATTGTGTTGAAAGTGTCTCTTTCAGCCCTAAAATAGCCTCCCTGACCACTTTGCCCAGAGGTGGCCCTCTGTCAAAACAATTTTTGACCGTCCTTCCATCTTAAAGTGACCTCTGTCAATGAATGCACAGCTTGGGTCCCACTCTGTATTCCACAGAGAGCAGCCATGTTGTAAACACTGTGATCTTCTTACAATCCACGCATCAATACACCGTTCAGCTTTGCTTTGAATATAGACAGGTTGTGTACTGAATGTCGATGGGCTGTTTTATGTTCCTCCTCTGTAAGATAATGTCTCTGTGTTGCAGAGTACGAGGATGGTAGCCTGTCATCATGGGTGAACAAGGAGCGTTTCCAAGGATACCTCGAGATCGATGGCTTTACGTTGTACGAGCTCGGCGAAACAGGTTCAGTATGAATCATTTTGATAAGTTGTATTGGAATTGCTGGGAGCATCAACTGCGTGGCTTCCAATACAGATTTTTATTCTTTGGATTGACAGGGCATGCCAGCTTCTCAAAAGACAGTCTAAACATTCCTGAGAACTGCAGAGAACCACTGGTGCCTGCATTTATATTTTAAAATAATCTCACAGAGGGCATTTTGAATACAGATTTTTATTGTGTAACTTAGATGATGAAATTTCATGAACTTTGTTATACATGCTATGTATCAGTCAGGAAATACGTGTTTTTGCAAATTTAAGGGGACATTGTCTTGATACTTAATACTGGTAATTTAACATTGGTTAGCTTACAAATGCATTTGAAAAATCAGTATGAATATCAGCAGACTTGACTCTAAAGCCTTTTCAAACATTTATACCAAATTTCATGCACTTTGGGCTAAAGGTGGCGCTACAGTGACATTCCAAACTCTAAACTCTATATCTTATTTTGACACAAAACTTGGTATTTATTTTTAATTATCCATGCTTTACTGATCATGTTGGACCAACAATATTTAATTTCTGTCATTTTTTGAAGAAGTTACTTGCCCTCAAGGCTTTCTCAGTTTATAAACTATCAACATTAAACTTCCAGCTTGGTATTAATGAACCCAGATATACAAATGGGCAATAAACAAGGTCAGTTAAATAAACAACATGACAGCTATAAACCAATGTACTTGAAAGTGGTCATGACCGGTCTATAATTTGCTTAAACAAAATTCATGCATTTATTATGATTTACATAGATAAACAGATGAATGTCTATGCCAGGGAAAATTGTAAATACCTTTTATGTGAAGTTTTCATATACTGCACTTGACTTCTGCACCTTCAAATCTTTAACATCATTGTGCAAACCTCCCTTGGCTATATTTGTTGCTAAAATTGAAATTCTCTTTTATGTTGCAAAACAATACAGCACCTTCATATGTTGCAACCTTAACCGTGCCTTCTTTAACACCCCTTGACTCCTCAGTGACCACCAGGGGGCAGGCTTGCACTCATCAAAACAACAGAGGGGGCTCTAGCCTCAAACCACACAAGTCTGAATAACCTAGCCCTTTTAGTTGTGTAACAGTTGTTTTTATATAGACCCATTTGTCGTGTTATGGCTTTGGGTTTTGAACTGCACCAAAATAGCCCTTCTACCAGTGAGTGACCACTTGTTTCCTGTTAAACCAAGAAGAAAGCCTAAGCTACCCTGCTGTTTGAGTGATGAATGAATTAAGGCGTCATTGGTGCCTCTCCTTTTCTTTACCCCTGTTAAGAGGTGATGTGTCTCTCCCATAGCCCTGATCTATCTTCCATTCTCTTCCCTTTCTCTTTTTTTGTGTGTGGCTGTGATTTGTAATCCTCGTCTGTCACCACAGGTAAATTGGTGGCGATTGCAGTCATCAATGAGAAGGACCCAACAGAGGAGAGCGGCAGGTACAAAGAGCACTGAGAAATTAAAGCATGGCTCCTATATAGATAGCATATACTTCCATGGTAACCGCCATAGCAGCATTTAACAGCATGGGCTTCAAATAAGATAAGACTTGCTGTTATTGTTTGGATCTTCCCGCAAATTGCAAGCATGGGATAAAAAAAGGGTAGGCTTCGACTCATGTGGTATTTCACTGTCTTCTCATTTGGTTTTAGATTAAAGACCCTGATTCAGAGGGTGGCGAAGGAATACAGAGAACATTTTAACAGGTAAGGCACGGACACATGAGGAGGTCAAAGATGAATATCCAATTTATACATTTATTCTGGGATGGTAAACCCACTAGGGAACGCCGCCTGTCTGCTCACCAGCAAGTTTATGCCTTTGTCAGGGCACGTCTGTTTTCATCGAGGTTCAGCAGAAAGGTAATTATGCAAAATGTCAGCTTCCAAATATAGGTGTTCTATTCAGCTGTCAATCAAAACTCAGATGGTTCAACCTATATTAATGCTTATAATTGCCTGTTTTCTGGCTCGAGCTCCATTTGTACAATCACAACTGCAGATGGCTTGTTCATGTTATGTCTTGACTCGTTCAGCCAGAGAGCGACCGGTTTAACCAGGCTCACGCTGTAAAAATCAGAGCACATTGAGTCAGGACACCCAGATAAGGTTAAACATAGACAGGACCTCCAACGAACATGCATCCTGACAGCACAGGAAGGCATGTGCATTTTATATATATCCCCCACGATTGAAGATTGGGAGAAGGACTACGGATTGGTCTCTGTCCATCAGTCAAACCTCTGGTGGCCTGTTATAGACGAAACTTGGGGGAATGCTGGATTTTGTCACTGGGGTCTGGAATTTTGAATATAAACCTAATTGGCCCACCACCAGCCTGGTAGTTCCCTAAGCTTCATGCTCTGTATCTTGGACATTGTTGGGTCAAATCTGATGAACCTTTGGGGAATTATACTTTTTTTTACACTGATATCCAGTATCCACAAAATGAAATTGATTAGTCTACCACATCGATATCAAAAGGCCAAAGTCCCCAAGCTCCAAGCAGCAATGTCAAAGACACTGCACATCACATATACCAAAGAAAATCCATTTCTCCCAACGGTGACTTGTACCAATCGTGGAGACATCATGGCCACTTTTGACTTGCCTTTCACCTGGAGGAGGCAGGTTCAAACCCCCATGTTCACAAACATCCACTGTATTGGAGTGGAATTTTCTTGAATCCCTGCTGGCTCCAGGGTCACTGATGTTAGCTAACCTTGGCTTGTGACCCTTCTATGTAGAGGGACAAGCGAAGAGGATTTCCTCATGAGGATCAATAAAAAATCATTAGTGTGCGGAGCATGGGTGCTCCACTATGCCCCAGTGCGTACCATTTAATTCATCAGACTGGGCGCTGCTGTTAAATGAAGAGGTGTATCTCAAATCACTGTGATCAAAGTGTTTCTACCTTTCCAGGCAGTCCCATTAGGACTGATTGAATTACACAGATCCCTATCATCAATTAGACCACTATCTGCCACGCTACCTCGTCTTGTTTTTGAAGTCAGGCTCTCGAGACTCCGTTTGAGATCCCAGCTGAGATCAGAGACACCCGCAGCGTTTTGATGCAACTAAGTGATGCTTGTTGATACGGTTACACACCCTCGAGTGTCGCCCCCTGTGGTTGGGCGAGGCGGTGCACAGAGTCAACAGACCGTGGCTGATGGCGGCAGTTCGTATGAGTGACTGCCATTTGATGCGGCTATAAATGTCGTGGCATTCAGCTCGCCCTCCATCTGTAGCATTGTGACAGAACAATAAATGCAGTCTCTCAGATCAGAGATGAGACTAACCATTGAGTTATGGTGTGTGTGTGCATGCTCACAACTCCTACATGTGTGAAAATCTAGTTTTAAAGCCCTGATGAAGCCCTACAGTGGTCAAAACATGTTGGCTCTTTTAATGATTTAGCTGCTATAATAAAGGCTTTTTAATATTTCCTCCCTCGATGTTTCATTTTTTTATGTTTGGTGTGCCTGGATCACCTTCGTGCTTGGCGAAAATCTGTGTATTTTGTGATATAAATTTACCTATAATAATATCTTTTGTCTTTATGTGCTTGTTACAACACATAAGATGCTGAAAGAACCAAGTTGTTGAGTTTGCAAAGCAGTAACAGTAAAAAAATAAATAAAAATAAAGCCAAAAGACAGCAAAAGAAATATTCCCACAATCATTACTATAGTCATTCTCAGTGTATTCACACACTTGTCTTAATCTCATTTCCTTATGCTCCTCACAATCCCCTACAGAGATTATTATTGGGTGTGTAGATCATTTTCCAACAGTGGCAGACTCATAACTCATTGTTGCACGGTGCTATAGCTTTCGGTGCCGAAGTGACAACCTGACTTTTTGAGGCACTTTATTCCCAGGCTGGCCCAATATTGTCAGCCAGATTATCACTAACCCAGACTGATATTACATTGCATCCGGTGGATTTATTATATGGTTCAGTCTCTTCATAATCGTGTCATTGATATCAGCGGAGGCAGTATTGTTTAGCACCCAGGGGACAAACGTGCGAGATGTGGCTGTGATTCAGTATGAATGTAATATATATGTAGAAGCCGCCATAATCAGTCATTCAGTGGAAGTCACCAGCTTCCCAGGACTTCGGCACCCGCCTTTCCGAAGTCTACCCACAATGCACTCTGCTCAAACATAGTGCAGTACAATGAGATACAAATTGAATTCCTCCTCTGCCTTATCGTTTAGATAAATCACCCGAGACTTTTCTGTAGTGAAAAAGAAGATGAGGAGGAGGAGACGGCATAGGACGGAGCTTTGGGGCTTTTCCAAGCCGACACAAAAGTGATCCCAATTTCCTTTCAGAGAGCACAGCTAGAGCGTGTGATTCCATTCAGTGTTTTTTCACATTTCTGCACCATTGTGGAGGGAAGAGGAATGCGAGTTTGAGGCCTAGTTTGGGACTGTCTTTCATTTTGGGCATTCTGCTGAATGCACATGACAACTCTGTGTTTTTTTTTTTTACTGGACTGTATGTTTATTTGAATGCACTGCCCCTCTCACTTATGCCATTTATTTGTTTTGCGTCCGCAGAGACTTCCAGTTTGGCCACATGGACGGGAACGACTACATCAACAGCCTGATCATGGGGTGAGTGCCGCACATCCGGCCTGCCTCCCGTTTCTTCCCGCACCGTCCTCCTCCTCTCCGCCTGAAGGCTGCAGGTCCAAGTCTGGACTGACTGGCTTGCAGTGCCAGCTCTTGCCATTAAAGATGCTCTCTCGTGGAGCCATCAATTACACAGATGGACCGCCATTTCATTTTACTGCTCTTGGCCATATCTAACATGCAAAAAAAAAGCAACGCACACAGACACACGAGCTTCCAGCAAGCCTCCCTGTGCGAGGGCAGGATGGTGAGAATATATGAGGAATTTAAGGATAAGGCTGTGCGTGGATTAAAGTTATACTGGCGGTGCGCTTTAATAGCTTGTCGAAGACCAGTGCTAATGATGCAGCGAGCGCTGCTAGCGTCTCGCCCGGGCTGAGGCCGACTGCTGGGGTGTCATGCTCGGAGAGGCCCTGCCACTGACATCCCACACTTTTAATTAGACGGAACCCCGCCAGCGCTACAGGCCAGCAGGACCGTAGCCGTGGGTGTGTGAATGTGTGTGAGTGTGTGTGTGTGTGTGTGTGTGTGTGTGAGAGAATGTCTGCCTTGTGTCTACCAACATACAGTATCTAATTATGTGCGTTGTGTGTGTAGTTGTGTGCTTGTGTGAGAATCTGTGAGTGTTACAGGCTCCTGCAGGATATTATTTTAATTTCAGTATGTTATTGTTTGTATGAGGCAGATTATAGCAGACATGCTCTCCTAAGCCCTGTGTAATTAAAAGTGTGTCAGTGATTACAGTAGATGTTGTATTGGAAATAGGACTGCATTCAACCGACAGGCTCCTGGTGCATAGCCGAAATTAGAAAGGCAGTGTTTATATTTAAGGATAAAAGAGGTGATTAGCTCCCCTAATTTTGCAGGAGTACATACAATATGTATTTCGCTGGGTGTTACGGGACTGAATTTGGCCGCTGCAGCACAGGATTAATTGCCCTCCTTTGAGGAATGAAATCCTGGCCTGTCAATGTCCACTAATCCTCTCCCTTAGGAGGGCCATGGAAATAAATCTGATGGCTTTTTATCCCTCCCTCTGTCATCACAGAGATTACTGTGTCCTGGCAGCAGTCTATCTGGCGTAAGGCTGCCCGTGCTCTCACTAGAGGCGCACAGACACAGACTCGTGAATACACACACACACACAGACACACACACGCGCGCACACACTCCATGAGCACCACTCTAACTCCGAGGCTGTCTCTGCCTCTGTTTAAACGTGGGATTATGGCTGTAGCAATGTTGCCGACTCCTTATACGGAATCCATTGTGCTCGGTGAAAAACTTGGGAGGAAGAGATGTGAGATGACTGAAAAGTCTGCGAGTGAGGCCGGGACGCGTAATCACAGACCTTCAAAGAATAGAAAGGCCATTACCACACAAATCAATGGTCACTTGGCTGGAGTGCTTAAGACCGCTTCTGTAGAACATATAATAATGCTGTGGGGATGAGCGTTAAACGGAAAGAATTTGCTGAGTTACAATGGCAAGTCTCGTGAAACAATGCTCATTTCTGTAACAGGAGTGAAATTGTATGGCAGCCATTGTTGAGAGACCGAAATAAACGACTCTGATATCCTGGAATTTGTTATTTTTGTCGGGCTGTAGTGAAGGCCGGGTGTTGGCAAGGACCGCACGATACAATATGTATCACGATAACTTGCAATACTCTACAAAATTGACTGAAAATGTATAAATTGTGCTTTAAATGCAATGTCCTGCATAACACTTGTGGAGGCTAATGAAATATGCAACATAGATGATAAACGACCAACTGAATAGTTAAATTCAAAATTCCCATTCCAGTTTATTAAAACAAACCTGACACAATGCACTTACTATGAGCTAAAGTAGCATATGCCATAACATCATATGGAAATGAACATAATACAAGAGGCTAGATAATTGATACAGTATTGCAAAAAAATAATATCACACCGATAAGCCGTATCAATCTTTTTGTTAGTTTGAATTCACAGTGTATCACATGTGGCCACTCAGATTAGACACCAAACTTCTAGTCGTCTCCTCTCACAAAGGTGAATAGGCTAATCCATATTTATTTTAAATGGGTGCCATCTGTTGGAGAAGGCTGGATGTCAGATGGAGTGCACATTCAGGGTGTGTGTAATGTGTGCGTGTGTGTGTGTGTGTGTGTGTGTGGTGCGCGCGTGCAGGCGTGCATGTGCAATTGCGGATCTCAGCTGGGCAGAGTGGTGGGGCGTTGATGACTCTACCACACAGGGGTGTGTGTTTGTACTCCTGATCTCAACTGGGTGGTGGAGTGGGACAGTGATGGATACGTGTGCGCGCGTGTGTAATTTGTTGCAGGCTTGAGCAACACCACAGGGATGTGAAGTGGCAGCGGCGTGATGGACTGTTGGTGCGCCTGTGTGTGTTTAAGCACTGGGGTTCCTTATCTGAGCCAGGCTTTGCTGTTGCATTAGGAGTGTGAAAGAGCGAGTGCTTGTTTATATGACCTTGTGCGTTATCTAACCGAGTTGTGTAATTCCTCTGCTGATTTGTGTATGTGAGTGGGCTTGGGTGTGTGCTGTGTATCTTTGTTTCTGTGTTTTCTGCTGAAATGCAGCATGCTAGACTGCTGGACCGCCGTGTTTATTTGTACATGGTTTTGTGTATACGTGTGTGTGTGTGTGTGTGTGTGTGCCTCAGCATGGATGCAGAGCTGCTCTCCTTTGGACTCCATGTGATTCACTTGTCAGCTGTAATTTGTAAAGGTCTCTTTAAATGTGACCGGCGCAGACCCACAAAGCCCCTGAGTTGCACACTGTTTGCATAAAAGATAGAAATGACACTCCAAAATAGGCCAAGCTGCACTGCCCTTTTTTTTTTTTTTTTTTTTTCCTTCTTGGAAAAATCCTCTTTGAATGAATACCCATGGGAAAAGTTAGGTTGCACTGACTACAAAGGATTTGTTTATCCTGCTATTGTATTCTCTCTGTTTTACAATTTGTTCTTTAAGGCAGTATAATTTGTTCCCATCTAATGATGCACTTTGATAATGGCTGTGTCTAAGGTGCCGAGGTTAGGGAGGTTAAAAGCTGTGTTTGTGCTCTCTCTCTCTCTCTCTCTCTCTCTCTCAGCGAAGTGACAGTGCCCTCCGTTATCATCCTCAACACATCCAACGAGCAGTACTTCCTGCCCAGCGAGCCGACTGAGACCATGGAGCAGCTGGTCCAATTCATCAACAGTGTTTTGAACGGATCCGCGCAGGTCCGAGTCTTCCGTTACCTTCCCCTCACCCTATCCTGCTCCCTGTTTATGCATTCAGTTCAGTGCATCCCCCCCTCC